>LQNK01001311.1:62925-90786 GCA_001586405.1 Phoebis sennae
GTAGTCCACCTGATTATGAAAGGTTAAGATGGTGGAAGGTTTTTGTGGATGGTGGATGGAAGGTTTTTTAGAAGTCCCAATGTAAAAATACGCGGGCGAAGCCGCGGGTTACAGCTAGTATATATATATAGAAGAATAAGATTATTACGACTTATTGCTATATGTCGTGTACTAATTACAATATTTTTGTACGCCACCCATTTTTCTCTTCGGACACAGCCTTCCTCTACTTTTGTGGTTGTCTGGTAGAGATAGCTTGCTAGCTATAAGACCGCCTTTTGTAATTCTCCTAACTGCTGCTCTGTTTGTTATAATTTTTCTTTGTGTTTTTTTTAAAGTACAATAAAGAATTTTTATTATTTATTATTATTAATATTTCGTGTAGGAAGTGAACATGCGCCTGTCGAAGCTGGACGAGCTGGACGCGCTGATAGCGGGCGTGCTATTCGTGGACTCGATGAACCCGCAGGAGTGCTACTACTGGGCGCCGCCAGACAACGTCGACGACGACTCGGTGAGTATTTATTGTAAACTAGCAGAATAATGTTATATATAGGCTATGTTACTTGTGGCCAGATGATATATATCTTAGAATTAGCAAAAAAGTATCAGCCTAATTTATCTGATGTGGGCATATTTCACAGCATACTAGCTGATCCAAATTCGGATAACTTTAAGATTAATAATAATTAGTTATGTTAAATTGTTAATGTGTTATGTTTAAATAGTATAGATACAATGAGATTGTCATTGGCATTTTATGTACAAAAATCTCTATGATAAAAAAGATTTTGATAAAAAGTTACTCGTGGATAATGTAGCTTTCGAATGGCAAAAGTCTTTAATTTTTTTTCGGTCTCGGTTTTAACGGTCTAGTAGTTTTGAGCCTATTCATTACAACCAATCCATTGAAAAGAATATAGATTTATTTGGCAAAAAAACAACAAATTAAAACTTAAGGGATAAACAAAAGAAATAAAAAGGAATAACAAATGAATAAAAAATACCTAGAAAACGTACCTATAACATAAAAAGATCGCAAAATTGGAGCCAATTTTCTATTTTTTGACAAAAACTTATTATTAAATCAGCCATCCATTTACTTATCAGGCATTGTGTGTTCATTTATATCGTTTTTTACATTTCCAGCCACCGTATCTAGAAGCGTCCCTGAGCCAATACGTCCGCAAGCCGTTCGACTTCTCCACGCCGTACCCGTTCCTGTTGGTGAACATCGGCAGCGGCGTCTCCATGCTCGTGGTGAACGCGCCCAACGATTATTACAGAGTCGGCGGTACTAGGTAAGGAAAAAGTGTGAATGCTTAAAGTCGGTTGTATCCCACTTCTGATATCTTCAAAAATATCAATGTATTCAATTAGTCAATAGTACTAAATGCGAAGGGCATTTAATACCATTGACTTTTATTTTCACGCCTGCTTTTTATTATTGACAGTGGATACTCCATATTTTTTGTGGATGCCCCATTCAGCAATTTCAGCATAAATTGCATGTTATAGACTATAATTTTTTTTCTTTTATCTTTTTTTTTTGCTCTACTACTTACCTTACACTCAAAGGTTGCCCGGAAGTAACCACTGTGTAGTGATAATGTCGCTCCTTGTACTATACTTATTTTATATGTGTAACTGTGCCTTGTATTTCTTCGTATAGGGTAATAAAGATTGAATAAGTACATATAATAATCATTGCGAGTGAGTTTCCGCTAATCGAACCACACCAGCTCTTCCATGAGGCCCACCAATCTTCCAAGGTTGAAAGGCCTCAGGGAGTGATCCCATCTCACCCAGGTATTTTGCTCTATAGTAAGCCACCTCTTGACGTAAATCATGTCTTTCAATAACATTAAGTTTTATATATAAAAAAAAAATAAAAAAAAAATAAAAAAGCTTTTATTTTCTCACTAAACTAAGTTACAATGAGGATATGTATATTACTTAAATTTAATTTTGCTAAATAATTAAAAGTTATACCTACTTCTGTTTCATTAAAGTAATATTAAAAACTAAATTAACATAAATTTAAATTTACTATCTAAAATTTATAGATTTGTTGTGAGAGCCGCTTCGCTCCAGAGTTTTATATATGCTCATTAAAAATACAATTAATACCTTTCCAGTCTCGGTGGTGGTACGTTCCTCGGGCTGTGCTGCCTTCTCACCGGCTG
The DNA here is from genome assembly GCA_001586405.1 of Phoebis sennae. NCBI lineage: Eukaryota > Metazoa > Arthropoda > Insecta > Lepidoptera > Pieridae > Phoebis > Phoebis sennae. Next base: position 65,112 of record LQNK01001311.1, read on the forward strand.
CAGCAGCTTCGAGGAGGCGATATCTTTGGCCGCGTCTGGAGACAACACCACCGTCGACAAACTCGTCCGGGACATATATGGGGGGGACTACGAGAGGTTCCGCTTGAGGGGGGATTTGGTGGCTAGCAGGTGAGAACGTTTTTATGTTGTCTTAGACGTTACTTTTACTTTGAAAAAAAAAAACTGAGCGGTGTATACTGGCACGGTGGTGGTATATTCTTAGCGGCGAAAACATTTCTACATCGCGATTTAGGTATTGTGACGTCACATGGCGCCAACGAATTACAATAATAAAATAATAGTTTGATATGATTGCGTTTCAGTTTCGGCAACATGTGCTCAGCGGACCGGCGTGCGAAGGTGTCCCGCGAGGACCTGGCGCGCGCCACGCTGGTCACCATCACCAACAACATCGGCTCCATCGCGCGCCTGTGCGCCTCCAACCAGAGGCTCGAGCGGGTCAGTACTAGTGGTTCGCTCTCACTGAGCCCTCGCGACACTCTCACCGCGCGCCTGTGCGCCTCCAACCAGAGGCTCGAGCGGGTCAGTACTAGTGGTTCGCTCTCACTGAGCCCTCGCGACACTCTCACCGCGCGCCACGCTGGTCACCATCACCAACAACATCGGCTCCATCGCGCGCCTGTGCGCCTCCAACCAGAGGCTCGAGCGGGTCAGTACTAGTGGTTCGCTCTCACTGAGCCCTCGCGACACTCTGACCTTACCATTTTACAACGAATACGAGAAGAAAAAATAAAAAAGATTTACCACCATTACGACACTGAACACAATAAAGGAAAAAGAAGGAACGACATTATACAAAAAAAAATTGATATTGACCTATGTATTTTGTAGTCTGAGTGAGTCACGATTTCAATGGAAGACCGGCATTCCAATGGCACGAATTTGGTTATGTATTCACCATGGAGCCTATTCAATCAAATCTTCCCATAACATTAGTATAGATGATGTTTTCATATATCAGGTGGTGTTCTGCGGCAACTTCCTGCGCGTGAACCCGTTGTCCATGAAGCTGTTGTCGTACGCGATGTCGTACTGGTCGAAGGGCGCGCTGAAGGCATTGTTCCTGGAACACGAGGGGTGAGTGCATTTTATTTTTATGATATAACAGGCAAGTGGGGCATGCGGTTCACCTGATGTTAAGTGACTGACCGCAGCACATGAACATGTTCAACACCAAAGTGTCGCAGATGCCTTGCCAGTTTGAAGGAAGAAGAGAGGATCAATGATAGGATGTTGGGAGAGGAGTAGAACAGGATGGGAGAGGAATAGGATAGGAATACAGGCCTCCGGGCACCCGCTCACCGAACGAAACACAGTGCAATACTGCTTCTCGCCGGTCTTCTGCTGGGGGGTGGTACTCACAGCGGTGCGAGCTTGGCCCAATCGTGCAATGCTCGACTCCCACTCTTTTATAGCTAAAGATGTTATGCAGCAAATTACCCTCTGTCGCCTCTTACGACACCCACGGGCAGAAATGGGGTGGCGACACACTTATTCTAACCCGTCGCCACACGGGTATCGGGTGCATTTAATAATACTCCGAAATTTGTTTATTTACTAGCGGACCCGGCGAACCTCATACCGCCATTTTTGAACGTGACGTATTTGACAGACATGTACATATTTGTAGGGAAAAATATAATATTCTATTCACAATTTCTTCATATTTTCTCACCTGTGTCTCTTTTAATATTTGTCTTTCCTAAGCCACGGTTACCTGGAAGAGATGGCTCTGTAGCCATAAGGTCGCCTTTTGTACATTTTCATTAGAGAATGTATATTAATAAATGCCTATTACTTTTACTTTTTTCTCTTGGTGTGTGCAATAAAGAATATTTTCATTTCATTTCACCTACCTGTATACAAAATTTCATGATAATATTTTCACTAGTTGCAGCGTGATTGACATGCAAACATCTAAACATCTAAACTTTCATATTTATAGTATTAATGGTATAGTAGAATAATATAATATCGCAAAGCTTTCAATACACAAATCAGTGTAAATAAAAATGTGTAATTGTTTCCAGTTACTTCGGCGCGGTCGGCTGCCTGCTTCACTACGACACCAAGAACCACAACCAGAACTGCGGCGCCGAGCACACGGCCCACAGCGACAGGTGAATCTCGTGTATACACAGCTTTCACACACTTTGTGTATACATAGTTTACACACACTTTGTGTATGTATAGTTTTTACACATTTTGTGTATACCTAGTTTATACACACTTTGTGTATACGTAGTTTATACACACAGTGTATACATAGTTTATACACATTTTGTGTATACATCGTTTTTACATACTGTTTATATATCGTTTATACACACTTTGTGTATAAATAGTTTAAACATACTTGAATCTCGTGTATTCATAGCTTGCACCAATTGTGTATACATCGTTTATACATAGAAAGAAAAAATAAATACCACCACCAACAAAAGATTATTTAGATATCCTTATATCACACAAAAAAATAAACCAATTAAATAAATTAATACAATCTTATGTGTGTATCTAGTGTATACATAGTTTAGTACAGCCGTTCCCAAACTGTTGCCGGCCGTGGAATTCAAACAAATCGGTTTTTCATTTCACGGGATAAAACTTAGTCTTTTTAAAGCCTGCCTAATTCATATATGTATTCATAGTCATATAATTTTTCAATTTATAACGAGATCGACATTTTCAATTCATCTATGTGCCGCCTTTTTATTAATGGTAAATAGCCACTAAACAAGAATTTATGATGTCAACAAAGACTATCATAAAAATAATTTAGAATATCAGTCGTTAATGCGATTTTTTAAAAACTAATAACTAAAAAACTTTTTTTTTAATCGGTACTTGCAAACGGAACGTACGTTCAAAGCTCAGTTGATTTAGTTTTAATCACATGTTTGAATTCTGAATTGACTCTTATTTCCTTTCTTTATTTTTTTTTAATTCTGTTCCTTTAAGAGCTACTCAAAGTTGAGTATCGTTGCAGTATTTATATGCTACGGCGCACAGTTTGGGAACCTTTGAATTAGTGTATTCAAAGTGTAATAGTGTGTATACATAGTGTATGAGTGTATATACTACTAGTTTAGAAATTAAAGGCGGATATAAAACGCGGTTTATTCGTCAATACTTAATTAAAAACCATTTTATTTTTTTACCGATTTTTTTTATCTTCATATTTCTATACCTGATTGACAATTACTTCAATAATACTGAAAATCGTATTTCTTCTAATAACTCATGTTTAATTTTTCGTTTTATATAGTCGCTAATGACATACATAATTAATAAATAATTGATTGACCGAAATTTCTATTTCTACTTTCAATCATCAACGTCTCACATTTCAAAAACTCTGAAATACGTAGTTCTTCTAATTTTTTCGTCTTATAAAGTTATAAATAAATCTTTTTTTGTCAAAACACGGTATGAAGTGAATGTTAACATTACTACAGAGTATCACATGTCTCGCCATCGTTAATGGCAAATAATAATTTAATAGATAATTAAATTAAATGATATTATACAATCCAATTCCATTAATTACAAATAAACAAATTAATTATTAATTGGATGACCAAAATTTATATTTTCAACCATTTTAGTTATGCAATGATCATCAAAACATTTGTCAATTTTTTTTTGTATCATTTCTCATACTACCTCCCGCCCGCAGCTTCACTCGCATGTAACCATAATGAAACACTTACCTACACCTTCCTCAGGGATCACACAATCTTCTGCTGAAAACCGTACGAATGTCCGTTCGGTAGTTTTTGAGTTTATCGGGGCCATACAGACAAACAGACGCGGCCGGGGGACTTCGTTGTATAATGTGTAAGGACGCACACGTTGCATCAACGTGAAGGGTTGATAAAAAACGTGTTTTAAATCCGTTAAAAAATTTAATTTCTAAATGTTATTTACTGATTTTGATTATCAAATTTTGTAAACAATCTGTTTGTGTTTTAGAAATCGTGTTTTTACTTTAGAACTAAAATTCATTTTTTAAATTTGAATACTGTAGATTAAGTCACAAATTAAATATAATGTATAAATCTGAGCATTTAAAAATCTTTATATTTTTATAACATAAAAAGATTGTTTACAAAATTTGCAAAATGAATGGACATACATAAAATACAGTGTCATTTTTTAGTCGAGGGATGCATCGTAACCAACGTTATGAAGTGTATAAAATATTGACCTAGGATCGTTTAAGTATCGTGACAATTTTTTTCACAACACCTTGAGAAACAACTTGACGTAATCAAGTAATTAGAAATGTGCAAAATCATTGAATTCCACGCATTATACAGCGATGGAACATGAACCTTTTATATATTGTTCATACATATTGTATTATATTTTGATAATTAAAAATATGAGGTGATTTTTTTTTCGTATTCAGAATCTAATATTGAACACGCTCGTTGAATGCGTCCCTCGACTAAAAAAACACGCTGGATACAGGCTGAATATTAAATGGGTAGGCCATACAATTATTGTGTGTCAATTCATAGTGAAAATTTAAATGGGTAATACTATTTGCCAATCAATGCAATTTTGTTACTTTCTATGTGGTTATTTACCTATTTAGATTTTACTGTGAATTGGCACTATTTATTAAGAAATAAATATTTATTTATTTCCTAGAAAAAGTGTGAAAAGCAAGTGACAAGATAAACAAAGAAGATCTATCTGTAATACCAACTCTGACTTTTAAAGATATAAGTATGAAAGGAGTGGAAGTGTACAGCTGACACTAGCCGATATATTTATTAAAAATTAATTAATTTTTATCTGTAGTATGGTTTTGTAGGTGATTATAATTATTTTACGATGGTGATTATGTATGTTTGAATTTAAATTATTAAATGTATACTTGGGTACACATTAAAATTTTATCTATGTCATTTTCAAAGATTTGAAATAACAAATTTATCATGCTGATGTTAATTTGATTGAAGAGTTTACATATTATATCAAGAAATGATAATATTCAAATAATTTTAGTTTTAGAATCAAAAGAGGAAAATATTATAGTTTATTGAATTCTATATTACAATGGCTGAATTGTTCTTTTTTTTAATTTTCACATTTAAATATTTGTTTAAGACCAATATTGTAATTCTCTACTGTCATTTTTTTAGTATTTACGAAAAAAACTATCTTGTTTCTGTAGTACAAACTTTATTAAGTTTCTGACTAGATGGCGTTGTGTTAAATTTGTGTCTTCGATAATATTATTTTATTCTATAAAGTAAATCGATATCTTCCTTTTTTGATTCTCTTAAATTTGAAACTACCATTTTTATTTTGATCGTTGTAAAACTATGTCACAGATTCAATAAGTATAATATGTATACACCTACATATAAAAACAATAATACATATAATATAAAGTATATTGCAATAATGTAAAATGACAATTAAAAATATTAATATTGAAGTTTCTTGCCGGCTCTTTTCGGTAGAAATAACATTCCGTACCGTTGATTTATTAAAATAACAATTATAAAAAACCATTTTTATTGATTGTTAATAGATAAAACTTATGTCAGTTATACTTTTAAAAATGTATTTATATTGCATCAATACCGGCTCCATTGAATATAATGTATTTAATACAATTTAAAATTGTTTTTCAATCATGGTTTATATTGAAATGTTTTTGTGTTGTTTTGTATGTTTGTGATTTTTTCATATTGTTTGGCCTACTTGTAAATAAAATCGCCAATATTGAAAATTTTAATAGTAAGCAATAAGTTGTAAGCGTCCAGATAAACTATGAAATGCACAAATCTATATATAAATGGCGATATATTACAATAATATTCATAATGTTTTTTTTTAACTTGATTTTTTTGCAAAGGCTTTTGCTGAAAGAATTAAATTAAACATATTTTTTTTCTTCTGTAAAAATATAGACTTTGTAAATCAAAACGTTCATTTTTTGTTTACAAGGAAAAATAAGCGATTGTCTTTTTCGTGTATACTTTTCCCCCTCATTTATTTATGTAGGTTAAATATTTTGTTTCTACACGGGATACGGTGATATAGGGGCTTAGGCTATTCCCTAGCTTATAAATTATTTATTATAATTTTTAGTTCAGCGCACAATATTTTAACAAAAAAATATCACATTTTTTTTATATCATGGACTTTTCTATTATTTTTTATAGTTAGTCTTAAATTCTGAAAATAATGTAAAATGGTGTGCGCTAAATTGAAAAAAATACTTAGCAAATGTCTGATATTGGTAACATGTTCCAATTCGTAAAGATTATTATTTCCACTAGACAAATACAAATACGCAAATGACATAAAAGAGTTAGATATCTAATATCTATTACGATATGTAAACATCATTTATAGTATTAAAAATATTTTTCTTTTTGTTCCTCTAAAATATTGAAGTGTAAAACATTGCTTCTATACAAGGCCTTTATTTTAGGCGTGTATTTTTAAAGCGCTATTTGATTAAAACTTTTGTTGAGTTTGTTAAACAACAAACAATGTTTACATTATTATTCTCATCTGATATACTGAATATAAATTTAAAAAATATGTCAATTTTATATTTGAAGAAAAGATAAAGAAAAATTAAATTCGAAAGATGGATTTTTTTATTGTATATGAACCTCAAGTTTCACATTTAAAAACCGTTTATGCCAACAAATTTAATATGCGATGTTATTTAAAAAATATTTTGACGAAAAATAAATGACAAATCTTTTCATTAATTTCAATGAAAAAAAATATTTAAATAATTTTTAATAAAACTTTTTATCTCGCTCTAGCATGATATAATGTGTATAAATGTGTGAGCAAGACAACATGATTTTAGCAATTTTCGTTGAATATTTTGTATTGCAGGGTTTTTGTTACGCATAATTATATTCCAGTTGAATGACTGTATGTAATATAAGCGATTTTTAATATTTTATAATGTGATTAGAAATAAATAATCTATTATCAGTTTTTGGTTTTATTTTTACATCCTTTGGCAATCGTTTATATGCTTGTAAGATCGAATTATTGATTCTTATAAAAATGTACCTTTTCAGTATGAAATACATACATATTATTTATCTCCACTTATTAAATGTTTGATGCAATTTATTATCTGTTAAACTATACCATATTAAATATATTGAAAGTTCTTGAGATTGATTAGAAATTTATTTTTTCGATTAAATATAAAGCTATCATTAATTAGGCAACCAATTCATTAAAATCGAATTCCATTTTCGGATTTTTGAAATTCTTTTCTTTTTTCGAACGCAGGCTTGAAATTTCCCGCCTTTGTTGACGCATTATTTTTTTCTCAGTCTTGTATTTGACAATATCGTTCAGTAACTGATTTATGATTCTATCAGAATCTGCTCCTGGAGACGTTATAAAAAACATCCCATTTTTATCGAACAAATAATTTAACAGATTGAGTTCCTTTGGAAAGTTTTTTCTGAACTGTAAATTTTCTAGCGAAGATACATGGTGGTAATGGTTATGTACTTGTAAGGGAGAATGCTTGAAATAATATCCGTTTCTTATCCTGTAACTACGCACAGGCAGGGCATGTCGATAGGCGTACGTTAGATTTACTGAAAACATATAAAAAATATAGGTGAATATGTATTGTTAAATAGGTCATAACAACGATACTTATGAAAAGGAATAGAGTGCACTTGTGTTCGTGCGTACACTTGTGCACTATAATATCTCCTGCGCAGCTGGCTAGCCTCTGTTGAGATAGGCCACCATGACCAAAATCGGTCAGATGAGCTATTATTATTACTGGTGCCAGATCTCTGTTATAACCCATGAACTTTCACAAAATAAAAGAGATCATCGATAAATTAAATATTCTTTTTATAGGAATTAAATGTGGAAAATTGTTTCACCTGTAAGGTTATCTAATTGACACGTTTCTCTAATTAACATTAAATTAACTGTTTTATCAGTTTACTTGTAGAATAGACTCAGAATTAAGAGTGGATACTTACAAAATAAAGTAAAATACACTAAAATTGTAAACATGGCAAACGTGTGTAAGAAAATGCATTTGCAATCGTCATGGACTTTGCAAACCATAATTAAAGTTTGTATCAAAATAAATAATTTATTACCATTTGGTTAAGGGCCTAGTAGTTACAAAAGCAGTAACTTTGCATTCGTTTCCTTCGTACTTAATATAAGTTAAATTCTACTTTGATTTAGTTTTTCTGTATTTCTTTTAAACAAATATCTCCGTAATAAAACATAACAACCATATAACAAACAAACCTTTATTTCCGACCTATCTTTGTGAGTTTTTCTATGCTTTATAGTGAACGATTACGTATCGATATTGTAATGATACAGTTATAAGTTGAAGAATCATATATTCTATTTTCAGAATTTAACAATGAGTTATGTACGAAGGAAATATATACAAAGTAACTGCTTTTCTGACCATCCCCCCTTTAAACCCTGAAATTAACCGGTCAATATTTGTTTTTATTTGCATCCTCCAATCCTTGCAATTAATAAATTATATCGCTAAGTATATTTCTAACAATTTATTGCATTTTTTAAAGTTTACTGAATTCTAATATTTTCAATATTCTATCTAACCCTTGTTTTGCTTACGAAAGTCAGGCAAACCTATCTATTTGCACTTACTTTGATTTCAATACGCTATCGACGGATAGCCTTTGTTATGACTTTTGACAATCAAATGTCATTTAATCTGAGATTACAATCTACCCATAATCTTCGATACATTATTGAAAACGGCCCTAAGAAGGTAAGTAGTGCACCTAGGTGTAAGTGCTGACTTGTTAAATCCATTCAAGCTTACGACAAAAAATACAAATAAAATAAAATAAAAAAAAACAATCCTTGAAAAATGATTTATTAAAATTCTCAAAACATTTTAACATTACGTATCTATTAGGATATCTATATAAATATAACAACATGCATTCCCGCTGCCCTTTTTTATTCTTATCTAATTGTATTTATTTTGTTAAATACTTGGCATAGGTTTTTAAACGATAATATTTATTTTTATTAATTATGAATGCACCTTCTTGTTAAACTCATATCATTTTAAGTGTACCTTATCTGATTGTTTAAAACCCTTGAATCACATACTAAACAATATAACAATGAAATTAAATGAAAACAAAACATGCATTTATCTTCACTTATTCTTATCTACTTATGTTCGACATTAATTATTGACATTTAAATAAAAAAATATATTGAGCTATTTAAATAATGAAAACAAACAAAATTTTTTTTCGTTTAACGAATAACGGTATTCTAAATTCAAATAAATATTTTTCAATATATAGGAATCCTTTAATCTTTACTATAAAGACTAATTCGTATTTAATCTATATTTTCCATCGGTAAAAATAGTTATTATTTATCTACAACGACATACTGTGGTTCAAAATTGATGTTTTTACAGCGCTATTTGTAACACATAAATTCGTTGAAATACATTACATATTAAGTCAAAGCTATGACTTGATTGAGTCCATAAGGACTACGAGTTATACTCTGACATTTTTCTGCCTATGTTTTAGCTACGCATTATTCTTATTGCATAATAAAGTTTTAGTATCGACATATTTATTTCAGCAATATCAATTTTGAAATTTTTATTAAAATAATGCCAATAATACTGTCTCATAACGTTTATATTATTACAAATAACCCTATATTGAAATTTATCTACACTGCCATCTGTTGTTCAAAACTGTATGTGCTTTTTAATTTTTGTGTATAGCGCCATCTATCGTACAAAAGTAGCGTTACATCAACTGCGCGCGTCGTTGACACTTTCCGGCACTTTGACGACCAGCCCGTCGAGCTCCTTGGTGAGAGTCACTTGGCAACCGAGCCGGGACGTGTCCGTGAGGCCGTATGCAAGGTCTAACATGTCACGCTCTTCGTCGCAGGCTTCTTCTGGCAACCTAAAAGTGTAAAATAAAATATTTTTTATTTACCAATTATGCGTAACATTAAACAAATGTGTCCCTGAGTTCCGAGCTAGCTAGCTTGTGTTAAAAAAGTGGATAAAAATAATACAAGTCTAAAAAAGTGAACTTTTTCACTTTTTTAGACAACATTTGCAAACTTCCTTGGATAAAGCATAAAGCGTATCTGAATTTTATCTCTAAAACATACAACTTTATAGTGAAAAAGTTCACTTTTTTAGACAACATTTGCAAACTTCCTTGGATAAAGCATAAAGCGTATCTGAATTTTATCTCTAAAACATACAACTTAATATATAATCGAAAAATAAAATTTTAAATTTTTTTGCAAAATTTACCGACGCGACGCTACCATCGTAAGCGAAAGTTTGTTACTCTTTCACACAAAAATACTTGTGACAAACGATTGTGATGAAACTTGATAAACACATAGGTAGGAATTCAAATAGGCTACTTTTAATCCCGAAATTCCCACGGAATCAAAAGTAACGCAGGAAACCGTGGCAAATAAAGTAGATCTTTCTTAATTTAGACCCAAAGTGGTCTATATCGACCCCTAGATGTCAATGACAACCTACAAGGGGTCTACGTCAGCGAAAAATAAAATAACATGTGTTTTTACTTTAAGTTTTTAACATTAAACTTCAATATCAGGTAAGTAACACGGAAAAACATGGCAAGGAATCTAAGACACAAAAAGTTTGGAGAACTCTGATCTAGATAATAAAATAAATAAATAAATATTCCTGGACATTTAACACAACGCTATCTAGTCCCAAACTAAGCAAAGCTTGTACTATGGAAACTAGATAACTGATAGACATACTTAAACATATTTTTTTTTGTAAATACATACATACTATAGATAAATTGACACCCAGTCAGTAGAAAATTACAACATTCATCACATCATAATTTTCTGCTCGTGGGGATCGAACCCACACCCTCCGGCGCAATAGACCGTTGCTGAACCACTGCGCCAATCGGGTCGTCAAATCCACCCACCTGTCAAAGTCCTCCTGCGTCAGTACCACGTGACAGGTGGAGCAGGTGACGGTCCCCTCGCACGCACCGTAGCCGTCGATGTCCAGGTCGTTGTTGACCACGACGTCCAGCAGCGTGTCGCCCACCTTGCCCTCCGCTTCGAGCTTGCGGCCGTCGTAGAGGAGGAAGGTTACTTTTACTCTATAAACAATTGTTTTTTAATTTATGAAAAGGTTCAGATGGCGAAGTGAAAGAATATATATAGCTATATTGCCGACCACGACGACGCGCCCCACCAATTTTTGAATTTGGAAATGTGGAATAAGATAGTCAAAGTCAAAGTCAAGATGTTTATTTTCCAAATTGGCCTCTGTTGAGGCGCTTTTAGAACGTCATTTACATTTGCATAATAATATAAATAGATAACTTTTTAAAAAAAAGTATTGCTATTTGCTAAAAAAAGTTGGATAAAAAAAAGTTTTTTTACATAATATTATAATGTCAACGATTGAGAAGAATAGTGGGGCGCGTCTTCGTCTACGTTCTCCACGAAAATGATTTGACACAAATTGCGGCGGACAAACATCTTCTTTTGTTGTGTTCATACAGAAATAAGATGTATACACTAAGTGTGCGTGTAAAGTGCCTAATTAGTCTATATGTACCATTAAAAAATCTTAACTTATGTAAACATAGCTATACTATTGTATAATTTAAGTAACATTAACTTTATAGAATTTCACTTTACATTATCAATTTTAACCTTGCTTAAGTGAAAGTATGCATTAATTATGTAAACATTACACAATTATACAAGTTCAAAATTGCAAATTACTAAATGTTTATCTTTACTTTAAAATAAAACACTTTCATTAAATTTCTGTGTAATTCTTTGATACTTCATTGATACTTCCCTCTGTTTTCACCCAACAAATACACAAACAAACAAAATGTTGTTTAAAACAATGGTTAAATTTGTGCTGTGTAAATAAATTCCGTCAACACCATGAGTTTATCTTCACCATACATCTGTTCAAACTATTTAGCAATGATCAAACATTGTATAACATCACAAGGTCATTTAATGCTAAGTGTCCACATGAAACATATAACTTTACTAGACGATAGAATACCTTATTGTAAGTTGTTTTATGAATATAACTCATTTTACCTAAATTTTGAGTTAGGTCACTTTCGTTCCCAGCGTGCAATATAGCCTATAGCCTTCCTCGATAAATGGGCTATCTAACACTAAAAGAATTTTTCAAATCGAACCAGTAGTTTCTGAGATTAACACGTTCAAACAAACAAACAAACAAACTCTTCAGCTTTATAATATTAGTATAGATTATCTTAAGTGGAAGCCTAGCTTAAATTGTAATTTTTCAGCCTATTCATGTAAATGACAATTTTATTTAATTTGTGTGCTTTATCATCATTTTGACGAATAACAATTTATCTTTAAAATAAAATAATTGATGACTCCTATGAGCTACTTAACCTACCTCATTGGTTCAGTGGTTAGTGCATAAGGTGTAAGAAGTAAGAGATGAATTTGCTCTCCAGTGGAAACATTAATTAAAAATGTGTCAGTCTGCCAGTGTACAGAACACTGATCATTTGTGTGTGTCTAAATAAAAATTGATCAGTGAAATGAATTTAACATTTCCCTCATACCCCTGGCGGCAAATTCCAATTTAATGAGCAATAAGTTCTTGGTAAAAGAATGTACAGATGAACAGTGTAGAAACAGATTTCCTTCACTGACATAATTATGATAGTGGAGCAGAGGCATAAACTCAAAAATGCCTCATTTTTAAGTTTATGCCCCGTCTAAAATAATTAAGATCTGGGGCTGCTCTATATAGATTTACTCTACCTCTAGTATAAGGGTTGCAACTAAGTTTGTTGGCTATTAGTGATAAACTACTTAGCAGCCAATCTTAACAGAAGAATCTTAACTTACAGAAGTTATTTATTGAAGTACATTATAATTACAGTATTTAGACATTTATGTAAAAATTAGCAATGTACAGTATACTGTACATTACGTGACCCATAGTATTATTAATTCTACTTAAAAAAATAAATGTAAAAACAGTATTTTTTAAAGTCAATCACTTAAAAACACAGGAGTAAAAAATATTTAGTGGTTTTTTTATAAAACGTAAACTAAATTACTTCTTAAAAACTTTAATAAAAACAGTGTTTGTTTTTCTTAAGGTTTTTATCCCCTTCATTTCAATGACGACATACTCACTTATAATACTTACTTATCTTCTTGTAAAGCGAGTCTCGTCGTAGATAAAGGCACCAAATTTCTGTAATTGCCAAAAGTCGTCACCGCACCGTTAGATTTGCGCGCATTCAGCACTATGTATTTAGGGAAAGTTTTTATTATATTTCTGAACATATTTGTACACTTTAATATATCGTCTAAGTCACAAATAACTTATAAATAATTCACTAAACAGCGTCACGAGCTAGAACACCGTTAGCATTGCAGTATCGTTATAATTTTCTTATCAAAGAATTCGGAAATTTGGATTGCTAAACGCCAATTCGACAATCGACATATGATTTGAGTCAAAAGTGACAACATTTGAATGAAGACAGAGGACGTCATAAACTCACAGACAAGTTATATAATGTACAGGCTATGAAAAAATATTATGCTTGGAATACAACAGAGTAATCAGTAATTTACCCAACATTAAATAAAATCTAGTTCTATTTGAAATCAGAAGGATAATTTAATTAATAATGGGTTACAATGTATTTCCAATGTTTTGCTGTACAATATTTTTTTACGATAAAGCAGATAAGCGAACAATGCCATTCACGTTATGATAAATGGACACCGTAGCCCGAAATCATCACTTTTGTATAGTTTCACAAGTAATTTGCAAATTACAAATCAGAAAACGAGTGAAATGGGATGGAAATTTTTATAGCTTCACTTGTGTACACTATGCATAAAATAAGTCAAATATTATAGTCAACAGTCCATCATTCCATGGATCCAAGTATCCAATGAATTTGCAAAAAAAATAAATTGTCACTTTGACATTAATGATTAAACATCAAAAATATAATTGCGAATATTTGTAATGTACCAATTATTTAATTGTAAAAAACTTTATGCATTTAATATTTCGTTTATAAACAAACTTAATTAAACTACACAATCCCTCTAAAAATGTCGGACAGATTGAAAAGTACCAATGTTTCTAATGAGGACGTTATTGACGATTTAACGAAAAATTTAGAGTTTTCATTGCAGACCGAGGATTCAGAGATCAATGTTGTTAATACAGACAAAAAGTTGGAGGATTTGAATGCCACAGGTGACAGACAAACTAAAGAATCGGGTGAGTAAGATGTTCAGCTTTGCATTATTAGAATATTTATCAAAATTAACCGCGCCCAAGTTTCTAAAAATCGTGTATCATTATTTTTATACCTTAGTTTTAACAAAGACTCGTTTTAATAAGTATTAACAACATAACTCTATCCAGAGTAATAATGGTTTTTTAAGATAATAAAAGTCTAATACAAAAGATTCTTTCAAAAATAAGATGATTTTATAGATTAAAGGAACTCTTTTATTAAGATACACTGTGATTTTGCAGATGATTATCATTAAAATAAAGTTCTTCATTCAAATGTATTCCTTATATGGGCTATATATTACTTGTACAGAGTATACTATTAGTATATAGAGCAAAGATTTGATTTTTTCTTTGTTTATATGAATTGAATAGGCTCTCAAACTACTGGACTGATTTGGGTGAAATTTTGTACAGAGATTGTTTGAAGCCAGGCAAGCAAGGAATTACTTAGGATAGCTTTTATCCTTAAAATTCTATAAGAATGGTAGTTATATGCAGGTGAAATCAGAGAGTTCAGCTAATCTGTAATAACAATAAAAAAGCTATTTCTATACTTTTAACCAAGTAGACCAGGACTGAACTTAATTTAAATCAAATCAAAAAATGTATGATTAACAACAGTTCTATTATCATACAAAAATTATCATAATAATTATTTTACTCAATATATTCACTCCTTTATCCTACTACTATTATAAAGGCGCAAGTTTGTAAGTATAGATGTATGGATGTATGGATGTTTGTTACTCTTTCACGCAAAAACTACTGAACCGATTATGATGAAACTTGGTACACATATAGATAAGGGTTCAGAATAACATATAGGCTACTTTTAATCCCGGAGTTGTCATTTAATCAGAAGTTACGCGGGTGAAACCGCGGGGTACAGCTAGTTAAATTATATAATTATGGGGTTGCCTGGAAGAAATCGCTTAATAGCGATAAGGCCACCTAAGTTTTTATTTGTATTTCTGTGTTTTTATTTCCCTTCTTTGTGTGTGCAATAAAGTTATTTTAATTTCATAAAAAAAATCATTACAAAATATTTTTGTTGCAGACTTTGCAGATATTCCCTTAGAAGATGAAGATCCTCAGAAAACAGACGCACACGAAAGCGAACAAGAAGACAGTGACTCAGACTCCATCGATGAGGTGTCGTTGAAGGATGCTGAGATGGACCTCACCGACGACCAGAAGGAGGAACGGAGAGTCATAGCCGAGGAGCTGAAGGTGGCGGGAAATAATACATTCAAGGATGGGGAATATGAACGGAGTATAGAGAAATATACTGAAGGTAATATTTGCAAAGCAAAATAAATAATAATGACAAGGTCTGAAAATTAAATGTGGAATAATAGCTTTCCGGCCACGGCTTCGCACGCGTGGACTGCTATCCTATCTTTCAGGTTGCATCAACATGCACTGGTGTGTAAAATTTGGTTAAAATCGGTTAAGTAGTTTGAAAGTCCATCACGGACAAACACTGTGACACGTTAATTATATTAAGATCAGAAGAAAAAATTCTATTATATTAAAGAATAAAAAAGAAAAAAGAAAATAAAGAATTGGTTATGGCAAAATGTGTAATATAAATGATACTATATTTTTCATTTTTTAATATACAATTATATGCCCAATACCATGTAAATAAAATAACAATTTTAAAAGTATCAAGATTGTGTAAAAATTACCAGACCATGTATGAACAATGTTTGGGAAACATTGCACTATAAAATAAAAAAATATGGTTACATTTTTTCTTACAGGATTAAAAATCTGTCCCCTACAATTTTCGAAACAAAGAGCGATATTATACTGCAACAGGAGTGCGGCTAAGATGAAACTGGAGAAATACAAGCCTGCAATTAAAGACTGCAGTAAGGCGATTGAGCTGGACGAGAGTTATTTAAAGGCGTACCACAGGTTAGAATTTTATTTTGTCGAGTTTTTAGTATGAATGTAGAAGAAAAATTCCACAACATTTCCAAAACACCGTTCAGCAAAATATTGGATCACATTTTTATTTAATAAAGTTTAAGTTTTGTCTGCATAACATATTCTATGATTTATGTATACTAAAAATAACTATAATTAACTTTTGCCATGCCTTGTACAATTTTACTTCTCACCTTATGCCCAACGGTTGCCTGGAAGAAATCACTGTGAAGTGATAAGGCCTTTTGTGCTATGCTTCTTCTTTTTATGTTTAACTGAGTATTTATTGTATATATTTATATAGTGGGATAAAGAACATAAATAAATAAATAAAAATGTTCCATAGTTTTGCGACATTAATGCATAGATTTGTTTTTTTAAACATGCGGCCTATATAAAAAATTTATCATATTTTCAGACGCGCACAAGCATACGAAGCCACAGACAAGCTAGACGAAAGTTTAGCGGACTTCAAAAAAGTTCTAGAACTTGATCCGTCGCATAAAGAGGCGCGCGCAGCTGTCATTCGATTGCCGCCATTGATCGAAGAACGAAATGAAAAATTAAAAACGGAAATGTTGGGCAAATTAAAGGATTTAGGAAATATGATCTTACGACCGTTTGGCTTGTCCACGGAAAACTTTCAGCTGCAACAGGATCCAGATACGAAGGGATACAAAATTAATTTTAAGCAATAATTTTTAGGTTATCTTGAGTTGGTCCGGGGATGCCGGTTCTTACTCTAAGGCTGTATATTGTTAAGAAATGTATGGAGCTTTATTTTGTGTTTTATTGTATGATATAATAAACCCTGGTAACTGAATAATAAAACGTCATTTTTCCCTTAGTAATTTCAAATTAACAGCATAGACTGTGCTACGCAAGCACTGTTGCGTTAGATGGTCTGTAGATCATTTTTGAGTGAAACTTTAAATTAATTAAATAAACTTTATATCGCTACTGTAGTATGTAGTTTTCATGTATATAACATGTATAATATAGTCCCGAATTTAACGCGAGCGAAGCCACAAGCAGACATTACAACGCAAGATCTAGTTCTCTTCGAGCTAGTTAGTCACATTACGTACTTACCTCTTTGCTTTCCTTATTTTATCTATGAGTGATCAAAAATAAAAAACAAATTAAAAGACAAGACATTTGAAAATGGAATGCTTTGAAAGTCTCGTCATGTTTTAGCAGAAAATTAATTTTAATTTTATATTTATTTTAAATTTAAATTATTTATACTGAGTTTTATAATAAATTCCTTATGTGAAGATCGAAAGTGGTTTAAATGAATTGTGTTATTTCGTGAAGTTAGAGGTATGTAAGACATGAAAATGAATCTTCTACATATAGCTGACTGAGCGAAAAAAATGGGACATATTTTCCTATCCTTAACAATTTTTTG
The DNA here is from genome assembly GCA_001586405.1 of Phoebis sennae. Lineage (NCBI taxonomy): Eukaryota > Metazoa > Arthropoda > Insecta > Lepidoptera > Pieridae > Phoebis > Phoebis sennae. The sequence continues at coordinate 82,853 of LQNK01001311.1, forward strand.
ACCCTTCTATAACCGTATCAACCGAAAAATAACTACCAAGTGCTTATCGAATTTGCATGAATGGTTCTATGCCATTTTAGATAAAAACGCCAAGAAATCAATGGAATTTTAGTAATAGGGTACCTTTTTACCCCTTGGGTAAGGAAACTTAACAATAATAGCCAATTTAATGATAAATTTAAATTCATGATATATTTCAGGTAAAATATAATGGCGAGATGTCGTCGAAGACGAAAGTATGTTTACTATTTTTTGTATTTACTTTAGAAAGCACTTAGATTTTTTCGGAACTTAAATATTTTAATACATTGTTTCAGAATGTGCAAAACGTGAGTATAATAACAAGAATAGTTACGTATTATTGTAACTCGTACTTGGTAAGTTTCTTTCCAATCAAATGGTTCAAAAGTTGAATGCAGTAAATATAAAAAAATGGGGTGAGGCTGTGTCGATTAGGAGCTATAATGCTAAACTGTATCGCTAGATTTTATTAGGTTTTCTGGATTATATGACAGTAATTTTACAGACGTATTCACAGATTAGAGAATAAAAGGCAAACGGAGTACCCCGAAAATTTGAATGACGCCAAAAGCAAATACAAAATTCAAAAACGTTACCTAGACGCAACATCCCATGAGGACTTTGTAGTCTTTCTGGAAAAAATGCCGTGCTGTGTTATTTAAACATTGTAAAAGTTCTTCCCAAAAAAACACATATAAGAAGATGGATTATCCTTTCACGTGGCTAATTCAAATTTTTAATCCAATCAATTTCTGGTAACGTACCACACACATGTGTACCTCCCCCGCCTCTTACTCTCTAATCTGTGGTATTCATGTCAAATATCAGATCGAGGGGTCTTGGGATCGAATCCAGGGTAGGGCCAAAAAAAATGTTATTGGGATTTTTCTGACAAAGAAATCTTAATAACAGCCCTGAGTCTGGAAGTTGGCGGTGTTGAAACACCCCCGTGCCTCGGAGAGCACGTAAAGCTGTCGGCCCTGCGCCTGATCTCTCTCCGCGAGTGTTATGAGAGTAAAAGAAATAGAGAGTGCACTTGTGTTCGCGCGTACACTTGTGCACTATAATATCTGGCTAGTCTCTGTTAGAGATTGGTCACCGAAATCGGTCGGAAATCGGAAAGGGAGGTATTATTATAAGCATTGTAATATAGACGTTGCCGCTCGAAGTCCGGTCGCTTCAAGCGCTGCCGCTCCGGTGACCGGCGGTACCGCGTGCGGCAGCGCTGCTGCCGGCGGCGGCGCACGCGCTGTCGCAGACGCTCGAGGTCACGCCGACGGGGGCGGTATGTTCCTACATTGTTCATAAAAATACACATTTACTATTGCAATATAATTGAATTAATGCTACAAACACACAACATGCACATTGTGTAATGATAATGAAAACATTAAGAATGATATATAGTTAACTACGAAAAAAACAACGATAATAATAACTAACACAGACAATTATTAAAATGTAATTAAGTTTTACAAATAAATTCATTGTTCACACAAATCTACTTCTACCTGATGACTTCTATCACTTTTTACCTGACTGCAATGGAAGGAGGGTAATATTTTTCGAGCGTAAGTATATATGTAATAAATAGGTTTGTATGGTCATTTCTTTAGCACGCCCTATAGCCTCAACGGCTAAACGTATTTCTTTCGTAAACTGATATCATGATATGTTCTTTAAATTTTCAAAATGGCGCTTGCTCATCAAAAAGAAAACGGAGGGAGAGGGATTATTTTTTTTTCCATAGATAATTAAGTCGGGTTCCTTCATAGATAACTATTAATTAAGCTTGTTGTACATTTATTTTGTTTGAAAAATTTTATTAAAAATTTATATAAGTTGAATTGCATGATGATTCATAAATCATAACCAATTTGTGTCCATCAAAATCCTTATTCTAATTAAAAAAAGTAGTGGTAGTTCTTAACTACGTACGTATATAAACTACTTAACAAATCTCATTTACAAAATTACTTTACCTTACCTCTACATTTGAATCAATGACAGATATAACTGGCGGTGCCGCTCCCGCTCTGGCAGGTTCAAGATATGCCGGCGCTGCGACAGGCGGTACCGGCTCAGGAAGCGGTCGTGCTCCTAAATGCTTGTGGTGTGTACTAACTATAAATATAACTGTAAAGTAACTAGGGTACCGTGCGCACTCTGCCAGGTTTAAGGTCCTTATTTACAAATGGGAATTTCGAAAATCGGAACAAGATTCAAACAAATTTCGACGAATCTCTTCGCTTCGATCCGAATCGGATTTGTGAATCAGTACCCTGATGGAACTTTAGATATAAGCAATTATAGATTTATCCGGCAGTGTCGCTCAGGCTCCGGCAGATTCAGGAAATACTGTGGTGAGTACTAACTATAGCCATAACTGGATACCCTGCTCACTCCATCTAGATCAAGATAATATTGTACCGGCGCTGTGATAGACGGTAGAAGTCAAGGAAACGGTAGTAGGTACTCCTAAATCTTGTTGTGAGTTGTTTCAAGGAAATAGGCCTTTTTTCTTGTACACGATAAAGCTAATCGTACACATGTCACCATTGTACGTATCGGGCGAATCGGACCTGGGGGCTTAGACAAGTGGCAGAAACGCTAATAGAATAGCTTAATAAGTGTATGGAACTGACATATCGTTACGCGTAACGTCTAAGCCCCCTGTTGTTGTTTTATTTTAATATGTGTGTTTCTGTGTGGTGTGTAGTCAAAAAATGTATTATCTATTTTAAAGAAAGTCGCATAAGTGCGTCTACTAATCCGCACCGTACGCCTTTTATGAACAAGTAATGAATCCTATACATACGATGCTGATGTGAACGCCCAGCTTTAGAGTTGCAGCCAGCTTGATGTAAATTAATGATGATAATTAGTATCTTCGCTATCATTTCTAATTATAGTATTTATGCAAGTGGCCTTGATCTCGACGATAAGAGGCTTTCAAGATATTTAAGTTTTTTCTTCCCAAAACAAATAAGTTTTATAGCGTATAAGTATTTGGTACAATTAATATTCAAAACATCGCGGATTTACAGAGATATGTGTCGATTTTGGGGTAGACTTCTGCGATAGACCTTTATAATTTATTACTTACCTACTCATGTCTTTCATATCTTTTCTGATTTCAGATAATGTCTGGTCCTCTGTGAAACAAAGTGATTGAAATTGTTTTGTATTGTTTTTATATAATATACTTAATTTATAAAATAAATTACAGTTTTACATTAAAAAAAATATATTTTATTACAAGCGGAAAAATCATTTCATAAAATTATAGATAACTTATCAAGTCCAAATAAATCCACTCAGCTTAAACTTCTGCAAAAATATACTTGAAAATATATTCTTGCCAAGGCTATCTCCAGCGGCGCCTATATTTACAATCAAAGACATTAAATGATCAGCTTCGCCAAAAGGATGTGCATCATGGGCTCCCGCGACTTTTTCCCAGGATAAAATAGATTCTGCAGCTTTTTTTCCAGTACAGACATCGTTCAGAAACTCGTCAAATGCGTCATTTACAACAATTCCATCATTCGACAAAATTGCTTTTCTAAGTTCCTTCATATTGTGGTACGACATACCCGAACCGAAAATAGCTACTCCTTCTTTTCTAAGATTGTATAAAACTTTTCCAATATTATAATGGTCGCTTGCGCTTTGATTTTTTAGTATTGATACTTGCACGATAGGAATGTTCGCATCGGGATTTATCAACATCATTGGAATAAATACTCCATGGTCCCAACCTCTTTCGGGGTCTAATTTCGAAGGTATATTCGCATTTCTAAACGCTGCATGCAACTTTCCCGCTAAAACTGGATCACCGGGTGCGTCGTATTTTAACTCGTAACTTTTTGGCGGGAAATTATTATAATCGTATATCAATTCATGATATTGGCCGGATGATATCGTCACAATTTCCTCTTCTCTGTGGGCCGTGACCAAAATTATCGCTTTCAATTTATTTAAGTCCACTATATTTGGTATATTTCTCAACGCGTCGGCAATATGCTGGTTATTTTTTTCGCCCAAAACTGGCAATGGTCCTCCGCCATGATTTAAAAACAGCGAAGGAGCAATATAATTATTTGCACACATCACAAAAACAACACGTGTAAATGATGTAAAGGTTAATATAATACTGATTATTTTGTTATCCGACGCAATGCATCGAGTAATAATGTTTACCTACTAATTGAAGCACAGTATCTAGAGTGCATTTAATGTTAAATATGTACCTACGTATTGTTTTATTACAAAAAAGAATGTGCTTACGTTTCTCAAGAAAGGATGCTACTTTCTACGCATAATGACTGCATTAATGTACTAGGTTATTGTTCACTACTGCATATTATATAACAAATACTTAAGTTCTTAGGACAATATTTATTCACTGCAGTTAGTTAAATCTATTTTAATGTGTTTAAACAAACGAGATACAAGAGTTGTATTCTTATATGTACAGTTCTTATATGACTATATAAGACACACTCCTATTTGAATATATCTCGTTCCAGTTTTTCAGACATAAAAATTTAGTAAGAGGTCAAGTTCTTCCCTCAGTATTTCGTACAACGCACCAGAAAAATATTGAAAAATAAACAATTTATTAAGCACATATTCTTAATATCACATAAAAATATTTTACGTTAGCAGGAACCTTAGATAGTGAGGAAGTAGGATAATAAAAGACATGAATTACAACAATTATATATTCTAGATAAATAAGTATTTAGCAATAATAATAATTTCATGGTCCCTCGCCCATAGTTAAGTATTAAATTATCTCTCATGCATCTATAGTTATGTTTTGGTGGCATTAAGAATGCCATTTTTACATCCATAAACTCAATAATAGTGACAGCATATAGTTTTATACTTCCATTACTAAGTGGGAAGAAAAATGATGTGCTGTGCCCTGGGAGATCTGATTCTTTTGTATGGTTGTTTCTTTTCAATGTTTAGCGTCCACACAACACAGATGTTGCAAACCAACAATGGTTGATCTGTGGCGTCGACGCAACGCACCATGCTAATGGAGCCTAACAACCACATTCATAAACAACACTTGTATATGATAAGCATTTATCCAATAACAGGCACTATAAATGTATTAAAATTATATTATTAAGTTACTTTTTATACAGTTAAATAAAACACTAGAGTTAGTCAAGACAATTTTGAATACATAATCTTTCAGTTCACATTTATTTTTCTTTCTATTAAAACTAACCTGTAATAAGGATGTGAAAGCATCATATTTCTTAGTATAATCAATAGAATAAAGCCAATCCACCCTTTGCAATACAATATTGTTCTTTACATAATAAATATGTAAATCAAAACAAAACTTTAACTATAGGCATTAATATTAGAAGTCACTTTATATCATTACATTTACCTAATAGTAATATGAAATTGATAAATTCGCCAAAATTACATTTAAAATCTGGTTAATCTTGTATTATATGTAACATCTAACAGTTGGATCAAGTTAGTATTCTCACAGCTATGTAAATAAAAATACCACAGAGGCTTTTTAAAAAAAATTATCATATTTGACTAATAATTCTCAATTACCTTTAATGCAGGCTATTTACAAATATTATAATGAAATAATCTGTCAAATTACTTTATTCTCCCTTCCAAATGAATCCACTTAGTCTAAAGCTATTGCTGAGGTCCCAATTGAATATTCTTTCACCTGGACCCTTTCCACCAGCTCCGGCAACTACAATTAAAGGCATGAAATGTTCTGCAGCTCTCGGAGGATGGGCCTCTCTTGCTTCAGGCTGCTTGTCCCACATTAACAGCTGTTCCCTCCGTTTATCATTGCTTGAAGTACATGCTTCATTCAGAAAAGCATCAAATTCTTCATTAACAACCTTCTGGTTGTGTCGTCCATACATAAACTCTCTCATGTTGTGATATGACATCCCAGAGCCTATTATTGCTATACCTTCTTTACGAAATTTGTAAAGAGCTTCACCAATTTTATAATGCTGTTCAGGATCTTGGCTGGTAAGTACAGATACCTGTATGATTGGTATATCAGCTGCAGGGTTCATCAATATCATAGGAACAAACACACCATGATCCCAACCACGATGTGGGTCTAGTTTTGCATCTATACCAGATTCTGACAATGTTTTTTGTATTTCTTTTGCTAACTCTGGATTTCCTGGTGCGTCATACTTATATTCATACGATTCTGGCGCAAAGCCATAGTAATCGAAATACAAGTCATGGTGATCACTTGATGATATCGTAACTCGTTCTTCTTGCCAATGTGCTGTGACAAGGACTATCGCTTTTAAGTCTTTAAAATTAACGTGTTTCTTTACCTCGTCTCGGAGAAAGTTTGTGAGGCCTTCATGATCTTCGTCGTCTAATAGAGGAAGAGGTCCACCACCATGGTTTACAAATAAAGCAGGAGCGATCAAAACCATTTTTTTCACACCAGTGAAATGTCGAATTATATTCATAGATATTAATGACATAAACACGATGAACACCACTTGAATGAGAATCGATAGTGTATTAAGGATAAGCATTACAAGATAATTATGTATTACTCATCTCAATAGGTATAAAAATTAGGTTACGACAGTTTTGTCCTTGATCATTTTATTCCTGATAATATCATGACGATATTACAACAGAATACCAACGCTATACTTTGTTAATATGTATATATAGAGGATGGATTTAATTCATAAGAAATTAATTACTATTACTTTGAGAAATGTTTTACAAACAAATACATTCGAAAAGCGTTTCAAAACTTAATAATATGTCAATGTCATATTATCATATGACTAAGTTAATAGATAATACATAAAATTTGTGTGCGTTTCTCTAAATAAAGTTTCTTATTTTTATTATTTTTAATAAAATGTTGTAAAAGCCTTTGAAGGAAAACATTCATTCATTAGATTCAATCAATATAAACAAAACCCAGTAGAAAAGTATTTAGATTTTTATCTGCTGGCCTCTCATTAGATGAAATTAAACTCACTATAGCAGTCAAATAAACACTTATGGTTTATTCTATTATGTCTGTCCGTTTGTACGTTCGCAAGCCATTCGTATTTAACGGATATGTTTATAATTTGAATAAACAGAGAGAGTTCTTTTTATCTGTAAAAAATTGAAGAAATTTTAGATAACTATGGCAACACCAATTTAATACCAACCGCGATTACAAATGGCGTCATTGTGAGTTGTCCTTTTCGCACTCGAATTTTCTCATTTTAACGTTATCAAAACAACAATTACTGTTTACCAAACTCACAAAATGCTATTGTATAGCAGTTTATAGTGTAGAATTTACATACTATCCGTTTTAAAACAAAAATATAAAGACAATGGCTCAAACTGGGCGAGGCGTATTTGTTCCAATAATTCAGGGCATGTGTGATATCTTTTATAAGTGTTATATTTGCGTGTTTTAGTGTCAGTGCGTTAGATTTAATAAATTAAAATGGACAAGAAAAATAAGAAAAAAACTGTGATCAAACGTAAAAGTGATGATCCGGTGGAGACTGAGAAAAAGCCAAAGATCATGGTGAACCGCGCGAAAATTGAAGACGAGAAGAAGGTGGAAGTTGTGAATCAAGTAGTCGAGGTCCCTGTGGAGCAGGGTCAGCAGATAGTGCATACGGGGCAATTAGTTGAAGGTAACTTCGAGCAGCCAGTATTTGTAAACATGAAGGGGGAGCCTATCCAATTGGGACCAAACACGGTTATTCTGTATGAGCAGAGTGGAAATCCTTCTAATTTTGCATTTGGAGGGATGTGGTCTATGGATTCGTCGGGTCGTATTGTTATGGCTGACACGATTTATGATGTAAAGGGAGAACCAGAGGAGGAAGGCAGCTCCTTTGTACAGAATGCGG
>LQNK01001311.1:90846-112347 GCA_001586405.1 Phoebis sennae
AATATTAGGTGCAAATTATAGGCTACATTTTATTTGAAAAAAATAATTTTAGGGGTGGCTCTCCATACATGTAAACGGAGGGTAAAAAAATAAATTCGCGAATACATCATTGAGTGAGGTATCATTGGAAAGGTCTTTAAAAATGATAAAGAGGTTTCTATATGCGTTTTCTGCTAACATAAATATTTTTTGAGATATATGCTTCTAAAGTCGTGAAAATGTCATACCACGTGACAATGTGAGATTTTGGTTGAGTTGCGGACATGCCTTTTTATACTCTTAACGTATAGATTAAGACGTTAAAACACTCAACGAATCCTCGAAAACTTTCAAAAAATAACTAACTCTCTGCTCGCGGCTTCGCTCGCGTGGGCTTCGATTTTCTGTGTTTTTAAAGAGGCGCGTACTGTGAGCTTTTGGTCAGACGTATTTCCATAGAAAATTATATAGAAAAAACTATAGACATGCGCATATATCAGCGGTCCTGCGACCGTAATTTTTTTAGACTTTTGTTGTGCGTCTCTACAAAATACAGAAATTAGTAGCCCACGCGTGCGAAGCCGCGGGCGGAAAGCTAGTTGAATTATAAGAGTTGATGTATACTGTCATGTTTGTGTTTTATCTATAGCTATGAAATTTGCTTGAGCTCTCAAATTCCTTACATTTCTTATCTCTTGAACTCTGAGAAATTTAGTTTAGCGATCCTAGCATTTTTATATGAGTGTTAAGTATAATGGATTTATACTTACAGTCAAAGTATCTATATTCTTTCATACTTTCTGTTCTTGTTAAATGATACTGTTATTTTTACAATACCTACAACTAGGTGTATGCTTTATAGTATGATTGAATTTTTATAAATTTTTTATCTTCAAAAAGTAAATCCTTGTTTCAAACAGGCAGACCTAAGGGTATTCATAAGGTATTCACTCAAAATCAGAAGATTACCAGGTATTCCTTTGATACCTCAAACATGAAAATAAATAATTGTTGTAGATGGAAATTACCTCATTTTTGTTTAAGTTTATATTACTGAAATGAAGAAAACTCTAATGTACTGTGTAGTGTTATGGCCACAATAAAGATTTTTGTATATGCATGGCAAAGTAACAGTTATTTATTTATTTATTTATTTACATTTAATTTAGATACATAGATCCATAGAGAAAGAGAAGAGAGAATCTTTTAATAGAAGAAATACTCTTGCAGAGAAGTAATTTTACAGATTTATATATTTTTGCCTATGACATTTCAGCAACATGTAGAAGAGACTGGCAACACATATCAACAGTATGAACTAAACACCAATAATCAGGTAGACGGCCCGCAGGAGTATGAAGTGGCAATCATTGAAAATCCTGAAGATTCAAGTGACAGGTAATCTTACAACAATATTTTGTATTAGCTGAACCGTGTGGGTTCGCTCCCGTAGCATAATGTATATTGTATAGCCAATATTACTTGTGGATAATGTAGCTTTCAAATGGTGAAAGAATTTTTTAAATTGGTCCAGTAGTTTTTGAGCCCATTCATACAAACAAACAAACAAAAATCAAATAGTATAATCTTGTGTTTATTTTAATGCGAGTACTCTCCATTTGAAATAAAATAATTTTTAAAAGGATTTTAAATGCAGTTTATTATACAAAATTTGACATTATTATTTAACCCGATGTTTCGAGCACTTTACAGCAAGCATGGTCATGGGAGACTGACGTGTCTGACGTGTCGTGGGAGTCGTAAGGTGCTTGAAACGTCGGGTTAAATAATGTAAAATAATGTACAATAAACCGTGTTTAAAATCCTTTAAAAAGTTTTTTTTTTTAATCAAATATTTCCTCTTTATAATTGTTTTACCTGTAAATATTTTTTTGTATATTATTAATAGATTTCAATGTATAATTAATAGTAGAACAAATTTAAGCACATTTATAGATATTAAATACATTTTAAATGCTTTATTGCACACAAACATAAACATTTTATCATACTAACATGTTTATTTTAGTTTGGTGGTTTGTGTATTTTAGTTTGGTTCTGAACATGATTGTCATTACTGTCAATTAGTAAACTAAAGTTCAGTGTGATTACCAAGTTATTTTTATTATTTGCTATTGCTTTATATCATACTAGCGACCCGCCCCGGCTTCGCACGGGTGCAATGCTGATAAAAACCTTCCTCATGAGTTACTCTATCTATTAAAAAAAACCGCATCAAAATCCGTTGCGTAGTTTTAAAGATTTGAGCGTTCATAGGGACATACAACATGACACATGACAGAAAAAGCGACTTTGTTTTATACTATGTAGTGAAGCTGTATGATATTATTTCCAGGTCGGACTCCCAAGTGATAACAACGGAGACGCAGCTAGTGGGGACCGGCGCGAACGCGGTGCGCTGGCTCAATCAAAAGTTTGACTTTGTTGTGAGGAAGCTGCAACTTAATTATGGTAAGGTCTTGCAAAATTAAATCAACAAAGTTCAACTTCTTTATTTGTTTGCAGCTTAAAGATATAATATACTAATATTTAGTAAATAGAGCTCTCCATCAGGCATTTTCTTTGGCTTATCATTAGAAGACCGCCCCTTAGATTCAGTGGTTAGTGTGTTATGTGTTAACCAACCATGGGGCATGGGGATTCACTTTTTTACCATTTTCATAGTGTTTTTCACATTGATTCATTCCTTGCAGCTTACATCTAGCAAGTTTCACATTCTTTCCAGTGAAATTACTTGAAAAATCTTTGCTCTATCGAATTATTGTAAAGAATATATGAATGTGTGTCTTATTTCTACTACTACTCTGTTTTTTGCAGAAATATGCTGGTTATCTGGTCTTTTCGTTCACACAATTTGCAAGATTCTTGTAAAAGCCTCTCTTGAATATTTCCATGAAATCGAAAAACTATTCATTGAATTATAATGACTTAATTTTTTTGTAATTTTCAGACGCCGGTGTAAAGTTACTCCACTCGCAGTCAGGATGCATCCAATGCGTGTATTTCACGACGCCGAACATGCAGATGGCGTTCAATGCAGTGCCGCAGTTCCTTTGCATTGAGACAGGTAAGATTTTATGAACAAATTATATATTTTAAAACAGACTATTTCCAAATATTTTAAAATTGCTTTCATTATGTACTTGAAATTTAGGATGAAAAGAATTATAGAAATACTTTTTTCATAGAAAATGTCTAACAGTCTAACTAAAAATGTCTATCACTAAAACTAACGTTGGACGGCAAGCACCCTTAATTAGAATCTGTCAAACTTATAATGACATACAGAGTAATGATAATTTTGATCCCGACATTTTCCATGACAGCTTATATAAATTTAAATGCAAGGTCCGTAAATTCTTAAATTGCTAAAATGTAATTGTATTGTTTTGGTTTTCTATCTCGTTATATATACTCTTATTATATGTATTTTAGAATAGTAAATTCTGTTAATTAGTTTTCTTGCAAGTCAAACTCTTGGTGTATGTTACATTTATTACTTTAGTTTACAGCATGCCACGTCTCTTATGGTGTACAACCATAAGTGACGTGCAAACAAGGACTATGTTAATTTTAAGAACTAATTGTTATGATCAATATGTTTGTATGTTGATGGAGTACTTAAATAAAAATAAAAAATAAATAAAAAAATAAAAAACAGAGTATTTTACACAGTAGGCCTATGGTAGATTACTGTGGGGTGGTGAATCTAACCATCTTAACTTTTAATTGAATGTTATTAACAGACCTGTACTAATTTTTTTAATTCTTAAGCCCTACAACTAAAAGGTGGGACCAGAATTACATTTTGTCTATACAAATAATATAAAGAGGAAAGATTTTTTGTTTGTATTGAATAAGCTAAGAAACTACAGGACCGATTTGGATGAAATGTCGTACAGAGATTCTTCCCAGGAATAACATAGGATAGTTTTTATCCCGAAAATCCTACAAAGACGGGGTATATAAGCAGGTATAACTGCGGAGCTAGTATCAGTAGTAATTTCCAGAAGTCCCTCTTTCACTACTGCTCATCTTGTTAAGTCTGTCTTTATTTCATTCTATCACTTTTTACATCCTTGTGTATATATTTAATATCATCTTTTATCATTATTAATTATTTATTCATAATATAATTGTCAATGTTTCAGGCATAGAATTCAACACATCAATACCGATGGTGGGAGGGACCGGCAGCCCCAGTATAAAACACAACGTGACGCTGTTCCTAGCTGAGGATGGCAATGGAAAGTCTGTTATTGTTAGTGGTGGTGAGTTTTTAGGATATAAGAAATATAATAAAAGTAAAAATTATAAAAAAAAGTTTCGCCGTTCAGTATTGCATGAGCAATAAAAAAAGCCTGTTTGTCTATCTGAACACTTAATTTAATTTGCAACTAAGTGGTGTGTTTTATTGTCCTTTAAATTATGAATGATAAATTTACCTATACAAATGTGAGATATGTAGAAAAACGATATTTTTGGCACTTTTACTGCTCATATATCTTTTGGAAGTACATATCAAAATTTTATAATATTATTTGCTCCTCTTAGACACTGCTCGAGTTATTATCTTGCACCAGTGCTTATCTGTGTGGGGATCTGATATTTCATCTCCCACTTCTGATCTCATATTATTTTACGAACATTGTAATATAATTTACATCAACCTAAAATAATTATTAGTAAAGGATTCTAAACATATAAATTAATGTAATATAAACATGAATATAAAAGGTATTCTTTCCAGGCATATCAACTCTAATTGGTGATGATCTTACCTGGTTACTGGACACATTCAAGTCATGTAACCCGGCCTGGAGGCAGGTGCGGTGTGTGGTCTGTGATCCCACTAAGAACCAGCAGGTCTGTATTGGCTTAATATTTTTTGAACCTTTATAACATATATTCTAAAATAGTAATTCCTGTTAATTAGTAAACTTGCAAGTGAACCTCTCAGTGCATGTTATGTTTATCACTTTTGTTTAGTTGTAGATTGTCATGTACACAATAAGAGATGTTGTCACAATAATGTGTTGCAATTTCATGTTATTTTATATAAAGAAAAAAAGAATGCTTTTCTTCATATAAAACACATTTAACATTTAAAGGATTTTAAACGTTGTTTTTTATATACTTAGTAATATTGTGTATTGCAGGCCGTCCGCGCGGCGTTCCCCGCGGCGCACGCGTCGTGCTCCGTGTGGCAGGCGGCGCGCGCGCTCGGCCGGCTCGCCGCCGACGGAGCCCGGGCCGACGGGGGCGCCGCCCTCGCGCCGCATGACGTCACCGCGCGCGCCAAGACCTACGCGCTCGCGCTGCTGCGGCAGGAGCACACGCCCGCGCAGCTGCAGGTGAGTGTGACGTCACCGCGCGCGCCAAGACCTACGCGCTCGCGCTGCTGCGGCAGGAGCACACGCCCGCGCAGCTGCAGGTGAGACACCTACGCTTACGCCCGTGTGAGTGCGTGCGCGCATGTGTGTGTGACGTTATCACGCCTCAACAACTATGCACTAGCTCTCCTACGTGGTGACAAAATATGTAGAATTTGATGTGAAAGCGCGCTCGGTCAACTCACACATTGACACCATTCGCCGACACGATATTGTGGGCTACAGAACACCACTCTGAACATGAATATCATCTATTTCACACATGCATCTATGTCTGTGTGCGCAGGTATAAAAAGTAAACTATATACACGAGTTACTGTACCTAACTATTAAGTGTGCGTGAGGGACAAATATTAGTTTAGGATTTAATCCTGAAACCCATTTCAAAACATCAGCCTGTATATTGTATTTTTTTGCGTATTTAGGAGTCAAAAATATTATGTATGTTTGACCAAATAAAAAAAAATTCAACTATCCTATTAGGGGGGGGAAGAGACAAAATCTCTATGTTAACAATATGTGTATAGAAATATGCTCAACTTATTTAATTTTTCCTCTATATCCAGGTGTTGAAACGCGGAATAATCGGCACTGGAGCTGGTACTCTACGGCTGTGGGAGTTGCTGACGCGGCCTGGCGAGGCGGTGTCCAAGTTCGATGCTTGGTTGGAGCAGGACAACTACACAAATATACTTCACAAGGTAGTTTTTTATATTTAATATTATTAAGTAAAAAATTACAGTTGGTGGGTAAAGATAATATAGGGAAATTTCATATTAGTTCACAAAATTGGTAAGAATCAATATTAGTATAGATGAATGGGGTAATTTTTTTTATCTACATAAATATTATAAAGAAAAGTATTAGGATTTATATATTTGTTTGAATTAAATAAGCTCCAAAATTACTGGATCGATTTTTCATTTGAAAATTTTAAACATTATTTTTTTTATTATTTTCTCCATGGCCCATAATTCTCCATGAAATATAGTTTGATCTCTATAATATCTCCTGCCTACCTGGCTAGTCTCTGTTGGGATTGGCCACCATGATCGCTACCGGTCGGGGAGACATTATTATTACTCTGATTTATTTTAAAATAAATCTATTACTTAAATGTATGCGTAACAATGCTTTAATGAAAATAAAACAAAATATTTCAGGGTCTGGAGCGTCTGATAGGCAAGTTCAGTAGTGTGATCCGCAGCTACATGCAACCGGACGATTTTGTGTCTCTTTTCTTCAACGTCGCGAATCAACTAGAGGAAGAGAGACGGACGTTCGCTTTGAACAGGTTACGGGTGAGTGGTTTTATAAATAAAAAAAAAATATTTTATTTAATCAAAAATATGTCTTACATAATATTATATACATAATACGGTGACTATTTTTTTTAATTATGATAAAACCTGTATTAATTTGACTCTTAAGTGGTTTGACATTTTTGTATTATTTTTAAATTGTATTTTAAATATATATATGTGACTCCAACAAAGTTATACCTATGTTTATGCAAATAAATAATTTGAATTTTAAACAAAGACGGTACACGGTTTTAAATATTTTGTTTTTCCAGTTGGAGATTTTGTTTTGAAACATACCATTTTGGCATAATGCTACTCATCTTTACATTTTATGTTTTTTTTTTTGTATAATGTGTGATGTCAAATAAAGAATAATTAGTAGTAAATAAATATCTTTTTATATATTCCATTTCTCCAGTTGGAGATTTTGTTTTGCAACATATACCTTTTTTTCGAACAACGCTACTCGTTTTACATTTTTATGTTTTTTTTTTGTATACTTTCTGACGTCAAATAAATAAATGTCTGTTATCTATTATATATTGTATGGTTCCAGGACACGGAAACGCTAAAGCAGTCGCCCACAGACACGATAACGCAGTACGCGTACAATCTCATGAGCCATCAGACCAAACTCGCCCAGAAGTGCCTCGACGACAGAGCTGGAAGGTAAAGTCACTTTACACTAATATCATAGAGAGGATACATTTGTTTTTTTGATTTGAATAGGCTTCGAAAATACAGGACCGATTTGGATGAAATTGTGTACAGAGATTTGTTTAAACCCAGGAATGGCATAGGATAGTTTTTACCCCGAATATCCCTTTTTAAAGGATTTTAAACGCTGTTTATTATACATTATTTTCCATTTTTACCCGACGGAAGAACGATAATCTTTTTCGAGTGTACGAGTATGTTTGTATGTCCATTTTTTCGGCCGCATTACAGTCCAAAGGATTTTCACAAGTGATGTGTTGTTAGAATGGAGAATGTTACTAGGTATGCCAAATAGGTTGATTATAGGTTTGTTACAGTATAGCTTGTACCTATACAAATACACTGTTTATTGTTGCAGTCAAAAATACCAAGTAGTTTTCATTTTATAAGCTTTTAAACTTTCGAGTTCCGCTAAAGTCACGTGACCGCTTGTGACGTCACAGAACAGACGCCGCGCGGGCCGCGCTACTTCGCAGCAACTACAATACGTGTGGGAAGCGCTATAGCGAGCGCATGAGCTGTCTGTGTTATGACGTCACACCGCCGCAATCGCCGCGTCGGGCGGTTACGATTTGTTTTGCTTATAAATCAAAAACTAATTGACGTAACACAATAATTTTTTCAACAGTATTTTTTAGTTAAAAAAAACAATATGAAAAGCTAAAAATCAAAATTTGTTAACATTCTTCATTGTGCTTATAGGCTATAAAAAAAATTCAAAATGACGCTGGAAAATGAAAAAAAAGGAAGGATATTTTTTTTCATACATAACGCAGTCGGGTATTTTAAAGATTACTATAAATTAATCTTAAAAGTCGGTTAACAATAAAATAATGGAAATGTCAATATTGGTGACATATTTCAGGCGGCACAGCAGCGCGGCGATCTGCAAGTACGGCACGTCCACGCAAGAGTGCTCGTGTCTCTTCAGCAAAGTGTTCCGGCTGCCGTGCAGGCACATCCTCATGCTCACCACTGAGCTGAAGGTAAGAAAATATTTTTGTATGATGTCCCCTAAAAAAAAAGAAAAAAAATGTATGAAAAAGGTTATTTAAAAGAAAGAAAGAAAGTTTATTCCATACACAAGCAATATCAATAAATACCAAACATAGAGAAAAATACAGACAATGAAAGTAAAATGAGTAGGAAAGAAAAGAGTAACTATCGAGTTTCTTGCCGGTATCTTCCTGATAGAAGCGACTTTCCGAATCGGTGGTAACTTAAAATATGACTATTCATAAGTTCTTTGTAAAAAGTTTACATGAATAAAAATATTTTCTATTCTATTCTATTCTATACATGGAATTGTATCCCGTTACTGCCTCCGTAGCGCCACATACATACAATTGTTTGATGAAACTTGAGTAAAATTACAAAAATAAGGTGTTTACTAAATTACTTTTATAAAAGTTACCAAATTAATTGTAATAATGATCGGTGAAATAATACAAGACTCCTTTCAGCAATTTCAACATTTTTCACAGTTAAAGAGCCCATAAGGGCTATTACAAAAATTGTTGATTTTTTTTTTTTTATAAAATCTATTATCTAACATTACAGTTAAAGGACCAAATCGTTAGACAGTTTACACATAAAATAAAAATTACAATGTCATGCATACAATTACATTAAGAACAAAATGTCAAAACTAATTAATATAATATTATGTCATTCGCATCAGGAATCAGTCAAATATTTGGTCATGTATACAATAATAATAAATGGTCATACAATAATAATAATACGATGTCAGATTATAATAATATACAGTAATAATACAATGTCAAATTTATAAGAATACGGTGTCAAAAACAATCATTTGCATCTACGGTCAGTTAATTTTCATGTCAAATGATTATGACAAGCCCTTGTGAACTCGCTCAGTTTGCAACTAAACAGATCTAGACTATACGCCACCGTGTTTAGCGTGTGCAAAGCTCGCGTGATAGGGGCGTCTCGTAGCAAGTCTCAAGGCGGCCTCCGTCGACCGACACTATCAGCGGGTGCATACATCTTTAAAAACTCTAGCATTGCTGGGTTGTCTTGTTCACCACGCAAGACCCTATAAAGGTATACAGCGAGAGATCTCTCTTCGTGTTTCTAGTTTACTGTATCCTACCATGCCTATCACAAATAAGGACGGGTACAGCAATGGGTAGCCTGGTTGATGTTTATAAACATATGGATTGTATTGACAATTTAAAATCGTTACCAAAATAAAGCTTTTAATTTATTTATTTTTTATCTAAAAGTCCATCTTTTGTTATAACTATAGTTGCTTCTATCAAAAATTTGTATTTGTTAATAATGAATATATTTATGTAATTTTTAGGTGAAAACCCACATACCGTTCGAGCCGAGGTGGACGGTGCAACACTGTCTCTTCGGCTGCGAAAATTCTACAACTACACCTAGTACTACCACAGGTAAACGTCTTACCGTTTTCAGCCATTTTTATATATTCTTTTTTTTTATATTGTAGATACCATGTAAGCCACGTATGCCAATAGGCGTTCCGAGCGAAGCTAGCTATAATAAGAAAACATTGTCCAACGATACAATTATCATAATAATATTAGATAAGTTTGTGGGCTAATTGTATAAATAAAAACAAATCTTGAGTTCAAGGATGAGCGAAATTGGTAGCGGTGTTACCAAGATGGTGTGGTAAAATAGGCGATTTCTTATGAATATAGCCGTATAGAGTATGGTATCAAATGCAAAATCTTGATTTATATATTATAATGATCTCCATCAGAGCGAACCATTAGTATGAAAGACTTCTCATGGGAAGAGTAGCGGGTTATTAGTTATCATTAAATTTATGAATATGTGTATATTACAGCGAGCACGGGCTACATGGAGCAGGTGGTGGTGGAAGCGGAAGGTTCTAGAACGACTCTGCAGCAACCGCAGCAGATACACTCGGTGAGTAGGAATATTATAATAAACTAGCGACCCACGTAATATATTATGCATGTTATATACATATAAACCTGCCTCTTGAAGAACTCAATGTATTCACATAAACCATATCAATAATTGTGTAGTTTTAGAGATCTAAGCATACATACAGACAGACGCGGAAAACGACTTTGTTTTATATACCTTGCAAAATTTGATTGAAGATATGCGATCAACAGACAAAACTGATAACAATAATGATAGAACATAAAGTTGCAAAAACTAATAAAAAGAATAATAAATAGTCAAAAAAAAAATTAATTAATTAAATAGCTGAATATTTAAATAGAAAAATTAATATATATCTTATTCTGATCATAAACTGTATATGAAATGTGGTAACTTTGAATATAATATGTCCATATGTAATTATGTATGCATAGTTTGAATCTCAACATCTCAATTATAAGATCTTTTTTTCATGATGTTTAATTTGTTTTAGGTTGGGGGTGTGAGGCAACAGCAATATGTACTGGCGACGCCTGGTCAGACGGCTACACCAGTTTCACAAGTAAACGATTTATCAATGTTTTTGTTAAGTTAATGTAACTACTAGGAAAAAATTTGATTTTTCACATTTTTACAAAAATGTTCGAGAGTATTACATATTATAATACATAAGAAACAAATGTTTTTACAACTATTTTGTTATCTTGCAATCTCATGAGGATCACTTTCTAAGATCATATAATATTTTTTTTTTTTTTTTTTTTTTTTTTTTTATCTATGTCTTCAATGCAATCTGCCAGATTGAAGGCATTCAGCATATGTTGTGAAATTTGCATATGTCGTTAATCGCAAGATCCCATTGGTTCTCCGACTTGTTATTCTCCAGGTTATATGGCCTGGGTAGGGTTAACAAATATCTTGAGGCAGTCTTCTTTTTAAATTTTGCAATCTCATGAGGATCACTTTCTAAGATCATATAATATGTTTGATAAACTATGTTGAACCGATACGAAACTACGTTGGACCGATTGGGATGAAATTTTGTACAGAGATTGTATAAAACCTGCGAAAGGACATAGGATAGCCTTTATTTCGACATTCCTATGAGAACGAGAGATATACGCAGGCAAAGCTGCGGAGCTCAGCTACTTTATTTACAAACAAAATTTTTTCTTTTCAGGTGATATTCTGTGGTGGAAGCGTGGGCGGTGTGGGCGGCGCGCCCGTCATCACGTCCGTGCTGCCGGCCGGCGGAGCTGTCCTCACTCCTCATCATGCGGTGCATCAGTGAAGCCAAGGAAGACAGGCCCTAGGATAGAGTGGAGGGCCGTGGAACACTTAAACAGTCATGCCCGAGTCTTTAATGTGGAAAATGTAGTCACTCCTCATCTTTTTATGTATCAGTGATGATGTTAGATGAGATAGAAGACCCAAAATATTTCAGAGTGTCATGGAATACTTGAATAGTCATGCCCGGGTATTTAATGTTGAAAATGTGCTCACTTGTCAAGCTGTGCTCCAGTGACTGGATAAGATAGAAGACCCGAAATGTTTCAAAATGCTCTGGAATACTTAAATAGTCATGACAGAAGATAGTAGACCTGAAACGTTTGAAACGTCCCTGGAATACTTAAATAGTGATGTCATTAAATGTTGAAAATGCTCTCACTGATAAGAAGACTCAACACGTTTCAGAGGACCCTTAAATACCTAAATAGTATTCAATGTAGAAAATGTTCTCACTCCTCATCATGCAGTGCAAAAGAAGACCCAACATGTTTCTAAGGACCCTAAAATACTTAAGTAGTCATGACAGAAGATAGAAGACTCGACGTGTTTCAGAGGCCCCTGAAATACTAAAATAGTCAGGTCCGGGTAAAAGGCACTGGATATTTAATGTTGAAAATGTAATCCTCTCCATGTAGTGCATCAGTGGGATAACTGGCTAAGATAAAGAACCAACATGTTTCAAAAGACCCTTACATACTGAAATAGTCATGTCTGGGTATTCAATGTTGAAAATGCTCTCACTCCTTATGCTGTGCATTAGTGAGACTACAGCATATTACAGAGTGCCCTGAAATAGTATAATAGAGAGTCAGTGTTTTTGAAGGAAAGAAAAAGAATAGTGTGCAATTTGTGGACCAGCAATGCAATAGACAAAAATTGCCGAGACACCAATAATAGTTATTGTTTGTAAAGACTTCATGCACTCAAACAGCCTTCCAATACTCCAACTTGACCAACAAACAAGAACTATGATATGTGTGTGAATAAGTGATAATGTGACTTAAGTGAGCTTGACATAATGAACTTTTAATCAATGAGTGACCAACCCATGGTATAGAGTAAACAGCATTGTGGGACCATTGTAGTGAAAATGTGACCAACATGGTGATAGAACAATAAAACAGATCGGCTAATGTAATTTAAAAACATATAACTGATGAAATAGAGAGAGATCAGACGGAGGACCGACTTTATATACTTCTATATGAAGCTTGTATAATAATTTGATTTACCATTTGTTCTATGGGATATGATTGAGAAAAGGATTTATTTCTTTTCTTAATATTTAACATTTAATATTATCTAATCAAATTAGGATAAAAAGATGCAGATAGAACAAAAAAAATATTGTGTTATTTTTAACCGACTTTCAAAAAAAGAAGTTTTTTTTAAATTTATGTATGTTATTTTATTTTTGTTGAAACCTATACAAACTTGGTGCCTTGATTATTTTCAATTTAACAAGATTTTGTACCAACTTTGTATAGATTTCAACAGAAATGAAATAAAAGTTATTTTCTACTTTTTAAAGTGAGGAATTCGAATTTTTTTTCGATAATGTGATCTTTCCATGTTTCAAATAACAAATGGTAAATACTCTTACTTCCATAAATGTTAAAATTTAACCCCAACTAGTTAAGCTTGATACATGAGTAAAATTAATCAACACATTTTTTGTTTCAAATATTGTTTTGATTGTCAAAAACAATAAGCATACCCCTGTCTCAATGTAAAATGGATTTCATGCAACTTAATAATTTAAACCTAACATGCATTTACCAACAAATGAAGAAATGAGCTAAGTCAGAGCTGGCCGACTTATTTTGTTATACAATTTGTTTTTATTAGTTAAATTACCTAGTAGAAGATTACAAATTTTATGACTAGTTAAAAGGCATCAATCCTTTTTAAATAATTCAAATTTTGATGCTGAACATAATGGTTCACTTATTTATCTATTTTTACCAAAAATGGCTAGAAATAAATAAATAAGATTTTTTAACTGGTCATAAAATTTGGTGTTTTTCATACTATGGTATACTATTTGTATATACTTAGATAATAACTGTAGGGAAAGGTACATAGAAATTTTGTAATGCAGTTAATAATATAACTAGATGAACTGAGAGAAACTATTTTTTTGTAATTTCTTTGAATCAATACTCCATTACTCTTGGTATTTTGTATTTAATGGAATATCAGAACAGTTTTAATATGGAAAAATATAAAAAAAATCTAAACTCAATCCTTTTAAGGACTTTTTTATGAAATTATTAATTAAAACACAACAATACAATTTTTATTTTTTTTAACAACTTTTAAAACTTAATAATGCAAAGTTGTTAAAAAAGATCTTATTTTTACTAACTTAAAATTTGAAATTCTGTGAAGACATCTCTAACGCCTGTATCACAATTTTCCATTACTACCATATTATAAATTTGTATATTGTAAGCGAATATGTAAATATTAGTTATAATTATTTCTTATTAGCAATGTTTTTGATATATGGCGAATTTCATGAGGCTGTATATGATACAAAAAGAATTTACTGATTTCTTTAAATGAAAGATAAGTTGGAAATAACATAACATTAATACAATAAAACAGAAAAACAAGTAAATGAATTGTTATTTATAAACAAAGGAAATTTAATAAGATAGTTCACTCCATAGTTTTTCATTATTGTTTATCATCAGTCAATCAATTGGCATCAATATATCGCATTTCTAAAATATGAATAACAATAGAAATGCGTCGATATACTCAAGTGATGCTTAACTTTGAGAGATGTTGAAATATCAGTCTGTCCATTTCTTCATTTGAGTGACAGTTACATCATAACATTTAAAAATGAGGATTCTTTTTCGACATGGGTTGTTTAAATTTATATTTGTACTTCACCCTATAATAAAACATTTCTTTCAAATTTACAACATAAATGATAGTTGAATATTCAAGATGTTAGAATCTTAATTTACATGGTCAATTCGACAAAAGTTAGTATAATATTGTAAAATAAATGTACAGGCGGATAGTTTAATAAAAAATCACAATACATCATATAACCATCGTTTATTGAATTCTGTATTTCTCGAAGCTTCTGTAAGTCCACTGCAAACTGTACAATGTTTCTCTTAACTTATTGTAACCGTGTATAAGTAGGTAATGTTTTATAAATATTGTATTAAATAAACTTGTTTTGAAGTATATGTACAGTTATTTATTGTTTTATTTAAACCCTAGCCAGTAGGAGTATCGCTTTGACAAGAATTGGAATAAACTCCGGGGAAGTTACACTCACAAGAGTTATAATTTTTTTTTTATAATAGATGTTGCGCGCGGCTTCGCTTCCGTAGCATGTTATTTACTTAGCCAATGTTCATCAGAGATAATGAAAGATTCCATCGACAAGAAACGTAAACATAATTAGTATATTGTAAACCTATGACACACCAAAAACATCCTGTAAAAAATTGCCAAGTCTCGATGTACTTGCCTTTTCATCTCTAAAAACTAAAAAGTAATGCAATCTCTAGACAAAATTGTGCCAACTCTAAGGTTTGTTAGTGAAATTTCTTATTATATTTCATGTTATGTGACTTTACCGTATTCTAATCCGTCGTAACACGGGGAAAAGTTACAAAACTTACAAAGTACATTATTGAACTGTCACGCCATTCCCGCCAAATTGGGTCAGATTATATCGCGTAATGACGGGTGACCACAGATTATAATGAGATTTTAAACATTGATAAAAGGTGTAATGGATTTTTTATTTCGTTGCAATTATGCCACAATGCAATTTTATTAATCTTTTACACAAATAAAACTAGGTTTTGTTCAAACAATTTAATTTCAATAAAAAATTACGTGATATTATAAATAAATGTAGTGTACACATTCAGATCTGAGATCATTATTTTGCAAGATTGTGATGTAGCTTTTTACAAACATTTTTTTATTTATTATACTTATTACAAATCTTCTAAAAGAATTCAAAACACTTTTATGGTATAAGTTAGTTAAAATATTTACGAGACTGAAGAATGATCGCTAATTGTTGAAGTCGATTTTCATAAGCTGCTTTATCATAATATTCTTGGTAAACCGCTTTTTGTTTATTATCCTGAAAAGAAAATATTTTTATGATAGTATTGTCTTCTCTCAGTCTGGAGTTCGAGACGATAACTAGTTCCTCATAACTCCGCGTTTAGTTGATAGTACATGGACATATGGACATCTAAAGTGTCAGTCGCAGATGCTTTTCCGACTTGAAGAAAAGGGAGGGGGATAAGGAGTGTTTAATATAAAATCCATGAATTTAAAAGTTATTGTAGTAGTGTTGTTTGTTGTCATCCACTTTAATTCATAGGCTTTTGTTCCAAAACTTGTCACTAAGACACACTAATACATCTTGTGCTAACCCCATCTAAAGTAATCCACAATTTGCACATACTTATTTCAAAAAATATTGGCATAAATACTTAATTATATTTAAATTTAAAAACTAAAGTCTTACTTGCGTCGTGTCCACCTTAGCCGTTGCGAATATTTTGAAAAGCCTTTCTGCGACAAAATAGATAATTTCCACGAAACTGATGAAGCTGGCTCCGAGGAACAGGCCCGCTGCTCCACCGAATGATACTGTATACAGATTATACCCTTTAAATAAATAGAAGAATACAGCAAAAGTAGACAGCTACTAGTTCTTGGTTAGATTAGTTGCCAGTTATTAAGGGGAGAGGATAAAAAAAGAATAATACAACGGAAATTGAACCAGGTCCAATTTGTGTCAAAGGACGTACTACAATGGTAAGTAATCCTGGCAGGGTAGCCATAAATACGTAGACGTGTGCACTGTTTTAATTATGATTTATTACTCCTTTAATAGGTACAATATTGTGTTGGGCATTAATACTCTATAAGCACTACAGGAATATTCGATTTCAACTTTCGAAATTTCTCCAAACTAATTACTGTCAGAGGTATTAAACAAATTTCTGACACTGATGCGGTTTACTAGTTCTCATTCCCAAATTAAAGTCTACGCATAGATGTACCGAGTTACGATTAGAAGGGTTAGGCTTCGCGTATATATACCGAGCTAAGGCTAGGTCCAAGCTACGCATAGATGTAAGGAGTTACGCGTAGAAGGTCCAAGCTACGAGTAAATATACCGAGCTACGCGTAGAGTATTTCTTCAATTTTATGGGCATTTCATTGATTTCTTTTACTCGCTCACAATTTGCTAATGTGTGCTAATTAATAGTATAGACTTAATATAAGTATTCGAGAACAAATGCAAAATTATTTTAATAGCTCTCGATCAATATGAGATCAATATGAAACTACTGTTTAGTTTGTACAAACTCACCGACTAAGTCCTCAAAGTGAAACACTATTTCCCTCGTATATCGCAGCCGCGGCGCTTCCACCGTGAAACGAATCGCGCCTCGCCCTTGAAATGGACCTTTGCCCCTAAATATTAAACATTCATTCAGTTATTCAAGAACATAAACTGTTTTTTTTTATTAAGCAACAAGCAAGCGGTATATAGTCGATTTATTTCACTGCTTAAGGAACATAACTGAAGATAAATCGGATAGACTTAGGTTTTCAAAACTTAAGCTTTGGTTAATATTAGAAAGTTCTTTCAGTCTTTAGTTTTATCTTTCTTTCTTTAATATTAGTTTCTTCTTTCTTTAACCGGCTAAACTTAGTATAGCCCCAACCCCATTTGCCTCATGCAAACCGACTTACACAGTTATACTATACTATATGTAAATAAATATAAAATAAACAAAGTCTCGCCGACCTTTTTCATTATTTTTTACGTGTTTAGGAACATGTTCTGAATGTCCTGTAAACGAATGAAACGCTAGTAACTCGTTATATAATAATTGTAGGGACACACATATACAAATACTCTGAGCAAGCTGTTTGTATATGTTCGTGTTTCCACATTATTCCTCACCGCAAAGTGTAGCTAGTAGCGTCCCGACTCTTGTACAATAAACATTGTTAAGAAAAATAAATATATATTTTAACTGGTGAAGAATTTCATTACTCAACCACCGCTACTCAACATTGGTGACCCCGACGTGATGTCGAAAAGTAACACGACGTGATGTCGCTACTCAACAATAATGATGTAGCACAATACAATAAGAAACAATTACCATATCTGGTCTTCGATGGAGATCTCTCGGAACAGCGAGTCCACGCAGAGCTGGCTGCAGGAGCACTTCATGCCGGCGAAGTTGGCCAACTCCCGCGCGTGCCTGTGGAGGCACCACATGCCTGTTGCGTTGCAGGGACTACCCGCTAAAGTATATAATTACATTAGAAGCTAATATGTAAGATATTACCAGCTTATATTTAAATACTTAGTGACTCGCTCCGAGTTAGATTTAGCATTGGTCGTTTGTATAGATTCCTATCTTTTAATTTAAATAAAACAAAATCTATTGAGACATCATCGAAAATCTTTATTCATTTGAAAGCAAGCTTTAAAAATAGGATTTCACGAAGCTAGTACCCGCGAAAGTATGATGTGGTAAATTATAAAGAATTGTTCGCCCAAATATTAAAGATTACCTAAATTACCCTTAGCTAAAATAAAAACAATTTTCCGATAAACTATTGTGGAGGATGGTATAATTCCTCCAACGAAAAGGGAGGATCCTCGACCGGTCCGAACCACAGGACTGGCCGGCAGTTTAATTATTACCTAACTGTTAATTACACTTAAAAAAAATACAAATGGACTATAATCGAGTAAAAATATAAGGAATTAACATACTGGGTATTCCCCGTTCGAATAAAGAGGTTACCTTCATAGAAGTAGTAAAATGGTCTACAACCGCATAGTTTGACGGCGAGGCGACTTCTACATCCAAGGCGACACATATTTGTGCTGTACACCTAAAATATAAGAGAAAATAATATAAAATAAGTAAGTATGAGGCTTTCTTGTAAGCCTGTAAGTTCATAGATTACAGAATAGCAATATAATAGAGTAGTCGTTTGTTAAGCCCCGTCTACAAATCAGCAGATGCATAAACGGATGTCAGGTGTCGATGGATGGCGGATGTATGGTAAATTAATAATAAATAAAATCCTTTTATTTCAGACAACGAGAGTTAAAATTACCTACTGCGGCTATCTATTTCTCTTCACGTCCACGTATGCGTTTTCTGATGTGTAGAGGGGTCTTTAGAGTTATAGAGCTATAGATGTGTGTAGTTGTAAAGCTGAGTAAATGTGTAGTTGTAGAGTCATATACTAATATCGACTGAGGAGCCACCGAAATCCACTCTCGCAAACTTTGCTCATGGTGAACCCCTACAAGAGACTGAATCGTAACAATAGTCCTACAGTAATGTGACATTAGGGATTAGGATATTGGTCCTGAATCCTAGTAACACCATATCTTACCTAATCTGATTAAAGTCATACAGAAGACTGATAGCTGATGAAGAAAAGGAAAAAAAATAGTACTAACTTGTTTGTGGCTCTCCGCACTCTCGTGAGTATAGAGACACGCGCGGCGCCTCGGAGTTAGCTGGCGCACGCCGAGCCCCGCGCGCGTCTCTACCACGTTGAGGCTGGTGAAGCGATTGAGGGACGGGTGAATAGTGGAGGGGTGACTTGAGGTGTCCGCTATGTCGTAGGGGGAGTGGACGAAGAACTGGTAAAGAAAAAAATATTAGGAACTTCATATACAGGGTGTCCCAAAATTCAACGATAATACGGCACCAGGTGGTGGGCCTACTCTTGATAAGACTTGCCATAGTGGTGACCATACATTTTTTTTGCACCACAATGAATCCAAGTTGACTGAAAGTAAAAATCTTTCGAAATTTTTGAGAAAAATACAATTTCAATTGCTTTTTATGTTAAAACTACATACATTCTGGGTATTTAAATGATTGTGGTGGATAGCAGTGTTACTTAAGTTTCCAATACAAAAGAAAAATTAGAAATATTAATAAAATTGTGGACATGGTAACAAAAAATGTCTTAGTAGGTGAAATTTTTTGAAGCAAATCAATTTTTTTTTATAATTTAAAAAATTTAGTTAGATTGAATTTTTATTTTATTTCTCCTCAAGTAGTTATGAGTAGGCCCACCACCTGGTGCCGTATTATCGTTGAATTTTGGTACACGTTGTATATAGGGTGAATTTTTAAACTGATTTTAACTGAAATATCCAAACACGCTGAAACGAGTCATGATACGGATTTTAGTTTAAACTAAAAGGGAATCATCAAATTGAAAAATCATTATTTCTAGCCAGGAATCGAATCTGTTGAAATGATTGTATAGTTCTTAAAAACTGGTAAAGGGACGCATGCTTAGAGTTTTGCTCATATAATTGATGACCGGATTGGCGCAGTGAATGTGGCAATTGTCTATTGCGCCGGAGAGTTGGGTTCGATTCCTACGAGTAGAAAATTACTATGTGATGAACGTTGTAACATTCTCTGAGTTTTCACTTATCTATAGTAAGTATGGATTTACAAAAAAAGTTTGTTTAAGTATGTCTATCACTTATCTAGTTCCCGTAGTAAATCCAGGAATATATTTTTTTAAACTTAGCACTTATTAAAACTATCTATTTAACAGTTTTTATAAATTTCACACAACATTTTCACAACAAGCATAACTATTTGTCTCGACTTTGAAATTGAGTTCCACTCAGCTTTTCCATAATCTATATATTTTTACAAGAAAAATGTATTTAAAGTAAATATAGGCAGTTGGTACTTACATGGACAGGTGTCGTAACCTCAAATATAAAGTAACACAACACCATCGCCGAATACTGACATGAGAAAGGCAAGCCCTCGGTGGCGTTGGGGGGAGGCTGTCTGGAATGGAATAGGGTTATAATGCCGAGTTTCGCATCTATTCAATAGTATACAGAGGGGGTAGTTATCTATTTATTACAGTTATCTTAAGGTGCTGGAGCACCCCCGTGCCTCGGAGAGCACGTAAATCCGTCGGTACCGTGCCTGATCTCTCTCCAGTCTGCCGTCCCATCAGGTTATGAGAGCAAAGGAACAGAGAGTGAGAGAGTGCACCTGTGTTCGCGTGTACACTTGTGCACTATAATATCTCCTGCGCAGCTGGCTAGTCTCTGTTGAGATTGGCCACCATGGCTGAAATCGGTCGGGGAGGCATTATTTTATAATACACTATCTCATGTAGCCTACGCCAGAAGAGGTACTTGTCTATTTGTCACATTTATCTTATGCAAGGCCAAGGAGAGTGGTGTTTGAGTTGAAACGGTTGTCGCTTACAGGTTGTTGACAGGTTTTGTAATTTTGTTACTTTGGATCGACGGTATCTCATATAGCCTATGCGGGGTAGTTGTCTATTTGTCAGGTAGTCGTGTGATAGACGCGGTACAGGTTGGACGTGCAAAACTACATACGGTCCAAACCCCGTGCTTGAAAATGTTTTATGGGCATGAAAAACATCTATTTATGCTATCAATGCATTAATTATAAAATTAATAGTTAATATGAAACCTAATTTTGCTTAAAAATAAGAAGGATTACAACAAAAAATTGAATAAAATCTTACTGTATGGCCGCATCCAACATGGCGATAGAGTTAGTGACGTAACAAGCGCCATATTCTGTCATCACTGGCGTCCATTTTGGATTGATAAGTTCTGAAGATGATGTTTTTACGTGCTGTTCTGGCATTACCTAAGTAATAAAATTATTGTCGCGCTGGCTAAATAAATAATCCATCATTGGAGAAGTTATTAACAAATTAGGTTATATGGTTATGGTTGGTTATGCCTGTATGTTTAAAACCTTTGATCAAACCCTACCATGTATGGGCTCCATTAGCTATAGGTTTAATTA
>LQNK01001311.1:114098-128163 GCA_001586405.1 Phoebis sennae
ACCGATAAATAAATGTACAGTTTTATCACATATCTGCTGCCTGTTGGTTACATCTGTATGATAAAAACGTTTGATCAAACCCTAACATGCATAGCCACCATTACCTAGGTTTATTGAGTGTAGGGGAATTTTTTTTCTACGATTTTCTTAAATTTTAACGTTAATCAGTTTGTAAATATTGTAAGTAGTGCTATCTTAATCATTAATAAAAAAATCATTCACCTATATGAAATAGCAAAGTAATTTTTGCAATTTGTGGAACGCGCGAGTAGCGCTTAGAAAATAATCTATGGTAATGTAACAATTGATCCATAAATAGACCGTTTGAATTATATTTAAAAGGTCACCTTTAAAAAATGTTATCATTTATTCATACAATACGTGAACATAACGTGAATTGCAATTACGTAAATCAAATGTGCATTTATCTATTGTACCATACCTCAGCAGCCAACTGAAAGAGGTCTACATCCAAGCTTCTGTTATTTATGAATTCCTCATACCCCTCGAGATGGAACAAGTCAGAATTGGCCACCGTGTAAACAAACTTCTTGTAGTATTCGTATCTCTGGTCTTTTGGGTTAACATTCCAACGAGTTTTGATAGCTCGTACTAGCTTTTCTTTATTTACTCTGTCCTGGAACGATACTGTATTTTGTCGTGCATATTTTTTCAATTTATTGTAAAATTAATTTATGTGCCTTTTCCACTTGTCGGCCACCGCCGAGGAGGGTTTCCCTTCATATGGATTACTTGTAAGCTTACGTTTATAAAAACCCTTGCCAATAAGCTTACAACTTACACGTTATAAATATGCATTTTGCATATATTTCATCGTTTTGAAAATAATCCAAGGAGACGTAAGATGACGTATTTTAGATTTTAGTATATTTTTCGATATTCCGTTGTTTGTCCTTTTGTATGGTGAAAATTTCAGCAGAGTTTAACATTGAAAAATAATAACATATTCCGAAGAGTACACAGGCGGAGCATGAATGTGGCATTGTAATATGCAAGTGGCTCGTCTACCCCTACCTTCACCCTAACCTAGGGGGGTTACAGGTTCCTTCCAGCGCTGATTTGGCGTCTCAACTTATGATATATTTATTTGTTTATCTCTTATTGCACTGACAATAACAAAAAGAGCTTTAAACTACAGATTTACATTCCAGGCAACCTTTAAAGAAAGTTAAAGAATGGCAGGAGTACGTGCAATGCATACATTTTATAGAAAAAGAATATACCAAGTTATAAAAGTAATACATATGTTATTTTGTCTAAAGTATATATACTCTAGATATCGACAGAGAAACATTTGAAATAAATATATGATCAAAATATATCAATCACTACAAGAACATATACCTGATCGCAAGTAGTGACAGCAGGTAAACTGAACCTCCAGGACCTGAAATCCTTCTCCAAGGTAACCATGGTGGGGTTATCGTTGTATCTTTGGTACTGTCCTCTGGACACACTGATTGCACCCCCCAGCGCTAATGTTGTTACCCCCACCCAAAGGACTCTGAAATATTATATATTAGTCACAGTTTAGAGAATAAAAGGCAGATGGAGTGTTCCGAAGACTCGTGTGACGCTAACTATACGTACACGTGCATTTGTGTGAGTGAAATTGAAAATTACGAAGCCCTCGTGTCGTGATGTGTCAAACTAGACGAACATTTTTGTGTTTGCTTTTGAAGTTTGTATTTGATTTCAGCGTCACTCGAGTCTTCGGCCGCACTCCATCTGCCTTTTATTCTCTAATCTGTGATATCAGTTATTATAATGTTGCACGTCTCCCAGAGAAGCTGTAGTGGGCTTGTCTTATCTACACTGATGTTATATAAAGAGGAAAACTTTGTTTGTTTGTTTGTTATGAATAGGCTCAAAAACACGAGTAACATAGGCTATATATATTATAGGCTATATATAACATGCTACAGGGTCGAAGCCGCGTGGATCACCTAGTAAGATATAATATGCCACATAAAATTAAATCATTTTCGATGACATTTGAGATGTCAAACATTTTGTTTAATTTAAATTTAAATATAGAATCCCCCATCATTAATCCTCTCCTTATCCTCTCCCCCACCTTCAACTTTCAAACCGAAAAGGCGAAAATTTGATGTTTCAGATATTCATGGGCTGCGGTCAGTTACTTAACTAACATCAGGTGAACCGCATGCTGCAAAAAAGACTTGAATGAAAGATATTTTAATGTGAATCAAATGTTAACGAACAAACGAACAGATAAAATGCGTAGAAATTATTAGAATTCATCATTTATTAGGAGTAAAAACCAGATAAAAATCGTTATCGTTAAAAATTATATCTGGAATAAGAATTGGAGAACAGTGCTAATCAAATTCACTAGAAAACCAAATATATCACATTTCACAGTCTAAGAATAGATAATAGAATTGTATTAGATATTCTTGATTGTTATCAAAACCTGAAAGATAAGTAACACGTAAGTATAATGAATTATACTGATAATTATTACGGGTTTTTTCAACCAACACTAATTTAAAAAAATCAAGGGATAATCTTTAGTTCTTCTTATTAATACCGTTATTATATTATACTGGAAAATAATCGGACAAAAAACGTGTGGTAGGTCATCCACAACTAGAAATGAGGTGGCGACACATTCTAACCCGTCGCCGCCCGGGTAAGAATATTTTTCTTGTATAATTAATTTTATTAGCGTTTAAGTGTGCAAATTTATAGTGAAAATAGCGTAAAAAATATTTATTTCTATATAAATGCATTTCCATCAGAAAGTGACGATAGATTATATCAAGTGTCAATAGTGTAAAAAACGAATTGTTCGCTATGTACTATTATTTTGTTTGAAATGGAAATGTACTGTTAAACTACACAAATTAACGTATAAACCTTGATTTGTTGAAACTACTTTTTTACATTACTTACAATAGGTAAAACATAGTGACATACATGAGTGATTACCTCTCTATCCAATGTCTTCGTGGAACTGCGATATGGTAAACGCCGTGGATACTCGTTTGAAGACAGAATGACTTTGCACAATTAATAATTATAGTCTGCCAAACGGTTGGCTCCCTTTTTCCTGTTCGATTATATTGGCCCATTTTATACCTAAAGCAGGATATTTTAAGCGATCTTTCTGTATGAAATAAATTTAAATTATGCAATCGATTTTCTTCCTTTCTCTACACTTATATGATAAAGAGGAAAATTTTGTTTGTAATGAATAGGCTCAAAAGCTACTGGACTGATTTTAAAAATTCTTTCACCATTCGAAAGCTACAGTATCCACGAGAATCATAGGCTATATACCAATAAGCTACGGGAGCGAAGCCGCGCGTCACAGCTAGTGTCCAATAAAAAGGGAGGTTATAAATTCGAGGCGTATATTGTTTTTTTTATTAAAAATGAGGGCAAAGGTTTCCTATAAATATGCAAAAAAGTTAGGAGTTGAATCTGTTTTTTGACGTAAACAATTTAAAAAGATTATTTGCAGAAATATTCTTGTTTTTTTTAATAATCTGGTTAAATTAAATATTTCTATTAAATATAAAGTTACGCTATAGTACAACCTTAACGTTGAATTACGCTGGTTTTAATAGGAGTGACAATAATGAATATCGAATTGAAACAAACTTTACGTGACTACATGACGCTGACTACAAAACTATTATTTTATAGTTTTGTTAGTTGCATGTTTGTGTAGGTAATCTGATTCATTCATTCATTTCTCAAATTAATTTACATTTCGACATAGATTTAAATTTTCATGACTATAAATAAGGTGCAAGCGCATTGAAAAGCGCTTTTAACTCACGAAAAAAATATTTTCATCTATGTGTTGTTGAGAACACAATATCACTAGCCAGAAATATTAGACAACATGCCAATAATTGCATAGACCATCATCAGATAGTCATAGATGCATACACTAAACCAACGAGGCAGTCAATAATAATGAGTTAAGCATGTATGCATAAACCTGACTGAATTACCCATGAAAACAATGAATTCCTCCACCTCTTTTTTATTTTCAAGCGCCATTTTGAAAATTTATATAGCCTATGCCACTACCACAATTATAACGAACTAAACAACGGCTTACATGTTTAAATCCATCCAGCTATTTGGGCTGTAGGGCGTGCCAAAGAAATGGACGAAAAAACATACATACATATATAGCGCCGTCCACGACGACGCGACCCACCAATTTTTGAAATTTTAAATATTTTACTATGACCGCAATTCTGAGTGTGCACCCGTAAAAATGCACACAAGCGGAAGTTTGCATACATGTACTGTCAACGATTGAGAAGAACAGTGGGGCGCGTCTATATATACACGAAGACGAAGATGAAGATGAAGAAGATGAAGAAGAAGATGCCATCCACGAAGACAATCATCATATACAAAAATACAAAGGTTCCCTCTTTATAATATTAGTTTAGATTAGCTGTCTGAAAATTATAACCCTGTGTCATTTAGGTAATATGAATCAATTTTATTACTCAGAAATAAAACAGAATTAATAGAATTCAAGTCATCGATTGTATCCAAGTAAAATGATAAGTATTTGGGGAAACATTGCATTTCTTTGTGATATCGTCATTTGTGAATGCGTCATAATTTGATAATATTTTTTCTTATGATTTCAATAATCACGTGCTCTTGTACTAAATTATTACCGTCATTAATGACTAGCTGTTCCACGCGGCTTCGCTCAGGTAGCATAATACTATATAGCCTATCTTCATCAAGGATAATTTAAAAGTTGACGTTATAAAGTTTATAAAATTAACTATATAGCTGAATATTTTATTAAAATAGTTATAAATAAACGTTTGATTCATTAATTATTTATATATATTTTTTTATTTGAATAGTTTTATCGCCTGTCAAATAAATTGTCACAAGTACATTGTCTATCAACAGCGCCTCTCCTCAAACCTAGACAGCAACCGAGCCCCTTCCGACAGCGGAGCGGCTAGGACGCTGCCATGTCACGAAGCCATATAATTTAATGTTAAGACTCAATGTCATGTTCTTCAGTCTCAAAGTCTGTCAATTTAATGTTCATATAATTTAATGTTAAGGGACATTCTGATATCTCTATTCCGTTCTCACTCCGTCAAAATATGCATTAGGCGAATTCACTAGTTTCATTAAGGATGCAAAACTAAAAATTAATGAAATATATAAAAAGAATGAATGGAAACATTATATTGTCTTGTTTGTTTAAATTAAAATACTTTTTAAAGGATTTTAAATGTTTTCGTTATTTTACTTTTTTTCTGTACCAACGTGTGGTTATAATGACCACCTTTGTTCCTATCTATGCGAATAAATACTTTTGACTTTGACTACATTATTATCAACCAGTCGTTAAATGGAACCCCAAGTCAAGCGTACCAAAAAACAAGAAGGTACTGCAACTAAATCTTGCAAGGATCCGAGCCAATTTCCCAAATAATATTTAAATATTTATTTATTAAAAACTGCAATTTTTATTAGCTAGCACTTGGCACAACTTTGACTTTTTTTTTAATTTCATGACTTGTTAGAGGTAAACAGTCTTTGGTGGTATTTAATATATGGTTGTGGTACTTGTATAGATTTTCTGCCTCTACATCTGATGTAAGGATCAATACAAGCATCCTTAAAGGCATTCAACTTCTTATTATTCTTTTTTTAACATAAAAATATATGTTACAGCAGGCAAGCGGAGCGGATACGGTTCATCTGATGTTAAGTGACTGATCGCTGTCCGCTGCCCATTAACATCTATAACATTAAAGGGTCCCAGATTCTTTGTCTTGTATAAAGGGTAGGGGACAAGGAGAGAATTAATGATAGGAAATTGATAGAGGTATGGGACGGAAACACAGGCCTCCGGGACCTGCACACCGTACGTAGACAGTGCAATACACGCCGAACTTCTGCTGGGGGGTGGTAATAATACCGGTTTATAACCCGTCGCCACATGGGTAAAGTATTTCCTCTTATGGATTTTTGTTTTACGTGTGGTTTATAATGGTTTCTATCATTTATATTCCTTCTTTATTTCTGGAAGGTAATGGAACTAAAAGTTAAGAGTTATTCCTTTATTTCTGCTATAAAAAATTAACATTTCTGTGAGTCAATATAAACATTGGTTATAAAGCGTTGCAGAGTTTAGACTGTTCAAATACGGTTGGTTACTTGGCGCTGATATCGCAAACTGGGGTTGATATCATATCAGCTTATCTCGGCGACTGGATATGGTGAGCTTATTCATGTATTACTATTCTTCCTATTCCGTACTATGAATCGATTATGGATGATTTGCTGATATCAAATTTGTCAGCGTGGATGACCTAAAAATTCCACTGCTTTGCTCCCGTTTTATTTGGGGTCTATAGTACAATAAACCGATTCTATTATCTAATCCAATACACAAATATCCGAACTGTTACATTTATAGTAATATTTTTTATCTATCATATTACTCCAACGGATCCATATATATCCAAAAAACACAAAGATACAAGCTTCCCCATTTATAATATTGTTAGTTTGCTGCTTTTGCTCTCATGTAACTTCTTTTTTAAAAACGGCCCTTTTTGATCCACCCAATCGTTTTCCAGTTAAGTCATTATCTGGTGTGAGTAGTCACAATTCTGTTAAGTCATAAAAAATTAAAACCTCACCCATGTTTTAAATACAATTCTCGTACGATCAATAAACAGTAATAATAATAATATGCAAGATTGTTGTATGTACTAGCTAAGTTATCGCAATATTAAGATTAAAAAAATATGATACAAGGTATTCTGGTCTATTTTAGGAACTTAACGGTAGACACACCAAATTTTTTAATTTGATATACGGTAGGTAAGTTAGGTCGTCTTTAAATAGGGTTATAACAACAAGATAAACAAATGTGGACATACTTTAATATGTCTTGAGAAGAATTGATCGTTCTTAAATAATTGATTATCTTCTAATCAATTATTTAAGAACGATCAATTCTAAACTTCAATATCCGTTGATTCGTTGTGCAGTTAATATAATATGGAAATCGGGCTCAACGGTCGTCCCTTGTAGGATACCAAACGTCCAATATAATCAGTTATCACCTTATCAGTACATTATCACCCACCTTTACTGTGAATTTCGAAACGTTGATAAGATCATTATGACAAACACTACATAGTCCGTTTTGAATATTATAGAGGTAGTTATAGATTTGCGAACGGATCAAACGCTTGTGTTGAAACAAGCGTGATTAAAGACTGAACTTTTTAATTATAGATGTAGTGTTGTGTGAAAATGGGTTTTAAGTTGTTGTATTTTATTTCTGTGATTGCAGCCGTTTCAGCTCAAAGCTGTGAGTAAATTATATGAATAATATTTAACATTCGTTATCTTAAACCATGTTAAAGGGATTTTCTTTTGTTAGTATCTAATACAAACAGGATATAGTAAATTTTATGTAATTTAGCTTTAGTTCTTATCTGATCTACTATAAACTGTTAAATAACACTTGATAAATTTCCACAATTAACTATTAATTATTATATCAAACAATTGATGAATCGATAATGCACCTCGTGACATGATAAATAATTTATATTTAGATGTAATATTAATAATTCTCGCCCAGCTGTCACACTTATCAATTGAAAATTGAACATAATCAATAAATATATTTCTCTTAGTATAGTTAAGGATAATAAAAACTATATAGATCATTTTTTTTTTATAAAATCTATGCAACTGTGCTCTATTATTTCATTAAAAGCCTTCCAAAGTTACAATAGTTTCTAATAAGATTGTGGGGATACTTACGTACCTTGAAATTTATTGTATTATAAGCATGAATAATCGAATTCTTACATCATCTGTATTGCCCTTCCCATTTTCAAGAATTGCTTATCTTTTTCGATATTTTGCGATAACCGTGGATTCGTGTAGATATATTAATTTATTGTCTTTACGCCCAATATTCTGTTAAAACTTTAGAATATCGTCTTTATTAAATTATTATTATTAAAATTGTTAATTGTATTCATCTCTTATTAATTTGATCGTAATGAACTAGCTATGGTAATTGTATAAAAGCATTGTTAATTTTAATGAAAAGTCGTAGAATCTTGCGACATACATACATGGTTTCACGAAATGTAACTGGATCCAATTTGATTAAGTTTATTATAGAGATAGATTTAATTAAACCTTGGACATAGACTAATTTTTATTGAACAAATACAACTCGACGAGGGTTTGAAAAGAAAAGGCACAGTTTTGGTTGCATTATGGCGGGAATAATTTTTTCTGCCTTTTTTAATTGTTATATTTTTGTTCGAGCATTTAATTTAACTTATTGGAAAGATGTTTGTTCGGAAATAGGCAACTCCTATTAAAACCGGATGTATTTACAACCTAAGGATTGCAGATAAGATTATACGTTAGAAAACATATCGTATGAATGTAGGCCACATTATTATTCATGTTATATTAAGTTAAGTAAGTGTAACTAGATTCATAAAGACCAATAAAAACTTTCGTATCACGTCTAATATCCTACTTGTATACGAAATTTCATCAGAATACGTTCAGGAGTTCAGGCTTGAATAACACAAATATCCAAAATATCAATTTACATATTTTATAATATTAAGGAAGGTAGTGGGATTTAATATGCAATATTAAATCATGAAATGCATATCTATATTTATAACATATTGTTGAATGTGGAGACACAAAATCATTTTGACTAATATGTATATCATTAATTTAATTTAAAACACCGAACTTTATGCCAAATTTCAGGCCGATCAGTCCGGTGGTTTAAGATCACTTCACCAAAGTATAATATACCTATAGACTAGCTGTGCCCGCGTATATTATTCCCCGTTTCAAATAGCTATCCTATGTTTGGTTGTTTAGGCGTAAAACCCATTGTGTAGCGTTTTGTATATTACAAGTAGTTCGCATTGTAATTTGTATATTTTACTTTTAGATCGAGTGTGCATTTCATCATCCAATCCAGTGTTATGTCAGAGTCTGGACAAAGATGGCAGCCAGGCAGCATGTGAACCAGTTGAATCAAGGTACCTTTATATGTTACAGCAGGCGAGCAGAGCATACGGTTCACCTGATGTTAAGTGACTGACCGCAGCCCATGAACATCTACGACTTTAAAGTGTCGCAAATGCCTTACCGGCTTGAAGGAAGGGAAGGGGGTAGGGAGACGATTAATGATGGGATGGGATGAGGCCCGCTCGCAGTACGCAACACAGTGCAATTCTGCTTCACGCCGATCTGCTGGAGGTGGTTATTTCATTTCTTATAATTTAGAGCCTTGGTGATTTTCGTTGTTGAACTCTATCATCATTAATCGATTCATAAAAATTAATTCTCTGTGGCCATTTTAACATTAGAATGAAAAATATTTCACGTAAAATTTTTATATTATGTGTTCCGTTTTTCGTCCCAGTTCCTATAAAAATAAAACGAGTCGTTTTACCTACGAACAGTACAATATCCTACGAGGCGTAAGTCTATAGCGTATCTATAATAAACGTGGCGTTAACATAACTATCAAAACTTGGTTCCAATTGGTTGATTATAACCGTTCGTAAATGAAAACATTTATACTATGGCATTCCGTCGTCTATAGGAATCGGGGCTAGGACAGACGTGTTTGTTATCTTCCGGTGGTTTGGTAAAACGCAACAACATTTATTAAAATACAGATATACTCCAGGATTTAACTCTAGAACCCTAATCGTATTATGATTATGATGATATGACAAATTGCAATACAATATTTTAAGAAAGTATCTTAATGTTTGTCACATTTATTTGAGTAAATAAATAAGATATCTTACTTTCAAGTCGTTTTAGGGTCCTTTAAAGTGTAATTTTTTATTTGTGTATTTTAATTACGATCATTTTAATTTGTATTCTTGTAGAATCGACTGCGCAATCAAGATAGGCCGTGGTGAGGCAGATCTTGGCGTGTTTTCTGAGGAGGAGATGGTCCTCCTCTCTCAGCACCAGCCCGACGGGAGTAGAGTGGTCGCCTCCATTAGAGACGTGTCCAGAAATGGTGAGAATTTGATGAATTTAATTAATTTAGCTAATTTAAATTAGTCATTTAAACTTGTTGTGATGACTATTGTGTCAATCCGCGAGATGAAAACAATGTTGTATTATAAACTGTATTTTTTAACGTTAAATGTAACCAGATGCGTTTTTGGGTCTATATTTAATTTTAGCATAGTATAGAAAGTGTATTAGACATATTAAATTTGCAATATCAAAAAACAGTATAAACTAATTTTTAAGTACTGAATAAATATTTAACTATGTAATCTTTCAAACACTTGGTACGTAAATAAAGACTTTGCCTTTGATAAATGGATACACGGAATAATGAACTTTGTAAGCAAAAATATATGATGGGTATTGACCCATCCTTTCATTGGAAAGGATGAATATTTTTGCCATGACACAAAAATCATGACTGATTTAAGTATATAGTTTAAATTTAAAATCTCTATTTGAGGGGTCTATGCGAAAAGGTTTTTATTTTATGTCGATTTCTGACGGTTATATTTTTTGTCTCAAGAGCCATACGCCTTCGAAGCGGTAGCAGTAGTTCCCGCCTCCCACACCGGCGGTCTGGAAGGTCTACGTGGAGGAAACTACTGCCACCCAGGATTTGATGAGTCAGATCTGAGGTGGTCTCCTAGAGTGTTAAGGGGGTTGGAGAGAGCTGTGAGTAAATAACTTTCCTATAGTCTACAGTCGCATATATAACCTTCCCATGCTGGTATTCGGTAATATGTACACGAACGGACCTTCTTTTCTGTTGTTACGTGTGAATATGGGCCGTCTGCTCGTTTGCCCGTTGCTCGTTTTGCTCGGGCGATAAAAAAAAAACAAAAACAAAAAATTGTCAGAGACTTTTACAAATTCAAAATTTCTATGGTAATCAACATAATACAATGGAATTATATATGTGATGAAAGTTTTGGACGCCTGCATTAAGGTTATAGCAATAAGTGTGGTTTGTAACTTTACTGTTTTTTTAATTAAGGTTTTCATTTGGTTGTGTAAATTGTCAAAATGGCGTTTGCAAATCAAAAAAGGAGATGGAGCGATTTATTTTTTTATACGGTTTTTTCAGAATATATATATAAAGCTCATGATGCACGGAAAAACTCGAGTGAGTTTATGTATCATTTTAAGATATTTGTAATTAGCTATAAGATATAATAATAAATAAATAAATCTGAATAAAAGGTTTACTTAACTGAATGTTCTTTAAAGACATGTATTTAATTGAAAACAGGCCGCTCGCACGGACCGCTGCCCAGAGATGGACACGAATGGTAAAACAGCCGAAGAGATGGAGGTAGAATCGTTGAGTCGGTTCTTCGGCAGCGCGTGTCGGCCTGGCTCGTGGAGCGTCAACGTGTCTGTAGACGCTGATTTGAGTGAGTTTTCCAATTTTCCATCTTACAACAGATAATTGTTATTAATTTACGTCTTATATGTACCTACGTATCTAATTTTTATATCATGTGGGTTGTTTGGAAAAGATCGTACATTTAAGATTAAATTTTTCATTCAAATATTACAATCTGTACATTGCTTTGGTATATATTTATGTTATTTGTATACTTTGTACTTGAAAATAATGTACACTTAACGTATTTTTTATGTCATCGTTTAAGTATAACGTTATAATATAAAAATAACTATGTTGTTCAATCCTAGATAATATTTTAACTCATGCAGCAGTAGTGTTTACTTTTTAACCGACTTTCAAAAAAAGAGGAGGTTATCAATTCGACCGTATTTTTTATATATATGTGACCGCATTTCCGGCGTTTTTGGACCGATTTGGCAAAAGTCTTTTTGCATTCGAAAATTGTTTGCAATCATACGAAGTCGATGCTTTTACCTATTTTCAATTTAACATTTTTCGATTTTGCACCGACTTTGCATAGATTTCAACAGAAATAAAATATTTTCTACTGTTTCTTTCTATTTTTGCGAAAAGTTATTATACAAACACTTAATACTAATAGTTTTTAAATGAAAAAAATTGTGTTTAGTTTTTACCATACGACTTTAATTTACAAATTTACATTCTAAAATAATTAATTCTAATTCTCTCCTGAAAAACAGTTCATATTATCTCACGAACCTGGGTGACTTAATTTATCTTTGTAAAATATTGTTGAAATAAATGATTTATTTATTTATTTTTTTCTAGAAAACCGCTTCCAATCTCTCTGCTCCCTTTGCGGCGACAACTCCAGCTCGCCAGTTTCGTGCTCCAGTTACTCTTTCGACATGGGCGTATCCATTGGTGGCGTTAACAATAACAACAGACACATCCAGGCTTTGGAGTGCTTGCGGAGGAGCAATGGATCGCCGTCAGTCGCGTATGTCGCGTGGCAGCATGTGCGAGAATACTTCACGGTACGTGTTCACACCACAGATAATATAATACTATACTAGTAGTTCACACACACATTTACGGATTGAAATATCTTCTTAAAAGAAGTTACTTAGATGATGAAGACGAGAGGATAATGTGAAATAAGAAATGTACTATTTTACCCGTGTGGAGATGGGTTAGGATACATGTGTCGCCACCCCATTTCTACCCGTGGGTGTCGTAAGAGGCGATAGAGGGTAATTTTGTTGATAACATCTGCAGCAATAAAAGAGTGGGAGTCGAGCATTGCACGATTAGGCCAAGCGCGCACCGATGTAAGTACCACTCCCCCAGCAGAAGATCGGTGTGAAGCAGTATTGCACTGTGTTTCGTACGGTGAGCGGATGCCCGGGACATGTATTCCCATCCCCATCCTCTCCCGTCCTGTTCGTTTCCTCTCCCAACTTCCTGTCATTGGTCCTCCCCTTATCTTACGCCAGCAAGGCATCTGCTACACTTTAATGTTGCAGATGTTCATGGGCTGCGGTCAGGCACTTAACATCAGGTGAACCGCATGCCCCGCTTGCCTGCTATGATATAAAAAAATATTTATCTACCAGATTAAGCGTCAAAACGCTTTTTTTTTAAATAAACATCCTGTCCACAAATCTATCTATTTGCACTTACTTTGATTTCAATATCTTAACAACGGATACATTTGCTATGACTTTAGTCTATCTATAGTCATAATTTGACATAACAATCTATCCATAATCATTGATACATTATTCAAAATGGCCGTAATTAGTACTACATGTAAATAACAGACACATTCAAATGTTAGCTATGATACAAAGTACTATAGAGTACCGAAAATGAATCAATTTCTCTGACATTAAAAGAATTTGATGTGTACGTCGGGCCATCAGCTCATCGGTAAATTTCGTAATTAGAAAGCTAACCAAAAAAATATAACAGGCAAAGAAAATTAATACAAACTGTTTCTTAAATTTTCTCCATTTCCTAAAATTGAGTGGACGCACAAAGAAGACAGAGCCGCAGTAATAGTATTTCAACAATACGTTCACAGTCAAGTGACTCTTTCAAACTTTCAAAAAAATTGGAAATTCCACTGAGATTTATATAAAAATCTTCCTTACTAATATTAAAATGCGAACATTTGTAAGGGTATATGTATGTGTGTTTGTTACACCTTCACGCAACAACTACTTAACCGACTATCATCAAACTTGACATACATATAGGTATAGGTAAATACATTTTGTTTCAGATTCGCAACCCCCAAGTCGCGAGCTCGTTCGCCCTCATGTGCCAGGACGGTTCGCTGCACATGATGTCGGCTGATGTTTTAGCACAACAGACCGCTCCCTGCTCCTTTGTCCAACAACCCTGGAGTGCACTTGTTTCTTCTACGTAAGTCAATAACTACCTACTTACCTCACTTAATACCTTAGGTTTACTACGTAAGTAAATAAAAAAAGAAAACTATTTATTTATTTATTTAATATTATTTTATACACACCACATTAATAAATATATAAAATACAGTAAGATAAAACGGTTTATATAAAAAGGCGGCCTTATCACTGA
>LQNK01001311.1:129966-171468 GCA_001586405.1 Phoebis sennae
CAAGTGACTCTTTCAAACTTTCAAAAAAATTGCAAATTCCACTGAGATTTATATAAAAATCTTCCTTACTAATATTAAAATGCGAACATTTGTAAGGGTATATGTATGTGTGTTTGTTACATTTTCACGTAAACATTACTGAAGCGACTATCATGAAACTTGACATACATATAGGTATAGGTAAATACATGTTGTTTCAGATTCGCAACCCCCAAGTCGCGAGCTCGTTCGCCCTCATGTGCCAGGACGGTTCGCTGCACATGATGTCGGCTGATGTTTTAGCGCAACAGACCGCTCCCTGCTCCTTTGTCCAACAACCCTGGAGTGCACTTGTTGCTACTACGTAAGCAAATAACTTAGAAAATATATTTTTTTTTATTTTTGTATTTCATGAGCTTTTATTTTGTGTTTCAAATCTGTTTTGAAACAATTTTATTTGTTATCATCAATGACTTTTCCTTTAATTACGATATTAGCTTGAATTTGTTTAAATCAATTATCTAGATTCCATAGTACAAGCTTTGCTTAGTTTGGGGCTAGATGGCGTTGTGTTAAATGTCCAGGAATATTTATTTATCTATTTATACAATTTAGATTCATTAACTAATTCAGTCTGAATGTAATATTTATGTTTAAAGTCTCACAGTACTTAAAGTTACATTTTCTGTTATTTTCTCCATAATAAAAATACACTTTGGACTTGATATGTTATGTTAGAATGTACATAAATTAATGTTATTTATTTATACGTACTTATTTCCACGAAACAAACAATGTATAGAGTCCCAAAAGTACAGTGGCAGTTGATACAGCAATGTTCCATTGCGCTTGAGGGTGTGGATTCGATTCCCACATAGTAAAAAATTATGATGTGATGAACATTGTAATTTTCTACTATCTGGGTGTTAATTTATCTATAATATGTATGCATTTACAAAGAAAAAGTATGTATAAGTATGTCTGTCTAGTTCCCATAGTACAAGCTTTGCTTAGTTTGGGACTAGATGGCGTTAATTGTCCAGAAATATTTAATACTATTATGACGTATTTGTTACACAGTGCAAGAGCCCAAGAAGTGCAGAACAATTTGCGTAACTGGTGGCCCAACGGTGTCTCCCCCGGGGGTAACTCGTGGCAGGCGGTTTTGTTCGGCGCTGTTGTGGGTGGATCCAACGCGAGGGTTAACTTCGAAGATGCCCTGCCTAGTCCTGGAAACTACTCAAGCAGCCGT
Organism: Phoebis sennae; assembly: GCA_001586405.1. Classification (NCBI taxonomy): domain Eukaryota; kingdom Metazoa; phylum Arthropoda; class Insecta; order Lepidoptera; family Pieridae; genus Phoebis; species Phoebis sennae. Next base: position 131,198 of record LQNK01001311.1, read on the forward strand.
AAGTTTTTGTTGCTTAGGTCAAAATATAATATGAAGAGGTAGTTGTTGCGCGCGGCTTAGCTCTTGTAGGATAACATTATATAGCCTATTTTTTTATGTGAAAGCAGGCAAGCGGGGCATGCGGTTCACCTGATGTTAAGTGACCGACCGCAGCCCATGAATATCTGCAACATAGGAGTGTTGCAGATGCCTTGCTGGCTTGGAGCAAGGGGAGGGGATAAGGAGAGGATTAATGATAGGAGGTTGGGAGAGGAGAAGAACAGGATGGGAGAGGGAGGGCCTATATTAAATGTTCATTCTAATGAATAATGCAGGGTTCTAATGGTAAAATAATTGTTCAAATCGGTTCGGTAGTTTCGGGGTCTATTCAATACAATCAAACTTTAGATAAGAAAGAATTTTGAGGAGGTACCGATTTATTAGTCACTAGCCGTTCCCCCCGGCTACGCTCCCCTAGGATAACGTTATATAGCCTATGTTCATCAGGGATAGTGTAGGATTCCAATGGTAAAATAGTTTGTCAAACCGGTCCAGTTGTTTGGGAGCCTTTTCAATTCAAACAAACAAAAATCAAATTTTTCCTCTTTATAACATTAGTATAGACTATTTTTAACCGACTAACAAAAAAAAGGAGGAGGTTATCAATTCGACCGTATTTTTATTTTTTATTTTTTTTATGTATGTTACCGCATATCTCCGGCGTTTATGGACCGATTTGGATTTTTTTTTTGCATTCGAAAGAGTAGAGTTCATGTGTGGTCCCATAGAAATTTGGTTCAAGTCTGATCATCCATGTGGAAGATATTCCGGGGAACTCCTCGAAAATCAACGGAATAAGCTCTGCGGTTAAGGTTTAATGACGTATATATCAACTGAATTGTGACTAGACGATGTGATTACCCTTCACAGAATACTAAAAAGGATAAAATAAAAATTTTTGCCAAAAAATAGAACCGACTTCCTCGCTCTAAAAAGTAGAAAATAACTTTTATTTTATTTTTGTTGAAATCAAACAAAGTCGGTGCCTTTATCTATTTACAATTTAACAAGATTTTGCACCGACTTTGTATAGATTTCAACAAAAATTAAATCCTACTACTATATAATAAATATATAATAAAGGCGAAAGTTTGTAAGTATGGATGTATGGATACTGATACTACTGAACCGATTGTGATGAAACTTGGTATACATATAGATAAGGGTTCAGAATAACATATAGGCTACTTTTAATCCCGGAGTTGCCATTTAATCAGAAGTTACGCGGGTGAATCCGCGGGGTACAGCTAGTAAAAGTTATTTTTTACTTTTTAGAGCGAGGAAGTCGGTTCTATTTTTTGGCAAAAATTTTTATTCGACTGCCTTGTTGGTCTAGTGGTTGCATCTTTGAATATAGACCCAGAGGTTTCGGGTTCGATTGCCGGGTGTTAAAAAATATGTTATTGAGATTTTTCTTACAAAAAATCTTGGCAGCCCTGAGTCTGAAAGTTGGCGGTGTTAGAGCACCCCCGTGCCTCAGAGAGCACATAAAGCCGTCGGTTCTGCGCCTGATCTCTCTCCGGTCGTCCCATAGTGCTATGAGAGTAAAGGAATAGAGAGTGCACCTGTATTTGCACACACACTTTAATATCTCCTGCGTACCAGGCTAGTCTGTTGGCCACCAAACTAGCTGCGCCCCAGGGCTTCGCTCCCGTGGGAATATCGGGATGATATATAGCCTATAGCCTTCCTAGATAAATGGGCTATATAGCACTAAAACAATTTTTTTCAAATCGGACCAGTAGTTCCTGAGATTCAAAAAACAAACTCTTCACCTTTATAATATTAGTATAAATAGACTATTTTATTTTTTATTCTAGTGCGTAACATCACCGCAATGGATGCCGCCCCCTCCTGCATCCCAGCTCGCCGCTGGTGCACCATCTCCGCCGCAGAGCACACCAAGTGCACGTGGGTGCAGATGGCCGCCTACTCTCTGGGCATCGAACCCACGATCTCCTGCCAGCAGAGGAACAATATGTTCGAGTGCTTGACTGACATTAGGGATAATACTGCGGATTTCATCGCGACCCCAGCCAATTATGGATATTTGTCGAGGCAGTAAGTATTTGGCACAAAAATTATTATATCTTAGTAACATCCCTGAGTCTAGAAGTTGGCGGTGTTGGAACACCCCGTAGCACGTAAAGCCGTCGGTCAAGCGACTGATCTCTCTCCGCGAGTGTCGGTCTGCCCCCATCGGGTTATGACAGTAAAGAAATAGAGAGTGCGCCTGTGTTCGCGTATACTTGTGCACTATAACATCTCCCGCACAGCTGACTAGTCTGTTGTGATTGGCCACCATGGCCGAAATCGACCAGGGAAAAGAGAACAGCCCAATTATGCACAATCATGCAGTGCTCAGCTTCCACCCTTTTGTAGCTGAAAATGTTATGCAGCAGAATTACCCTCTGTCGCCTCTTACGACACCCACGGGTAGAAATGGGGTGGCGACACATGAAATAATAGAAAAACATTTTCCTTGCAGACACTATGGCCTCTCATCAGTGAAGTTGGTACAGAATTCCCGCAGCGACCCCGCCGCGTTCAGCCGAGTGGCCGCGCTGGTGAAGACCAGCAGTGTGCAGAACAACATCACCAGGTTCGAGAACCTTCGCTCCAAGAAGGCCTGCTTCCCGGAGTTTGGAGGAATTTGTAAGTTCCTTGAGAATTATTTTTTATTATAGAGATTTTTGTACATAAAAGTACTTGAGAAAATTGGTTGAAAGTAAGCAATGAATGTATTAAAAAAATAAATAAAAAAGTTCGTTTAAATGTCCCTGATTATTTATTTGTGTTATTTATGTATTACTAGCTGATTAGTGGCTTTACTCTCGTAGCATAGCCGATAAAATATAGCCTATTACTCGTGGATAATATAGCTTTCGAATGGTGAAAGAATTAAAATCAGTAGTTTTTGAGTCTATTCATTACAACCTAACAAACAAACAAAGTTTTCCTTTTTTACTATTGATTTTTTGTTAAGTTAAATATTTTCCTTTTCTTTCTAGCATACATGGCGTTCATCAACGTGGCCCAAGAGAGGTCAGTTATAAGTTCAAGCGAGTGCGACTACGTGCGCGCGGTGGGAGAGTTCTTCGAAGGAGCCTGCGCGCCCGGCGCACTGGACGCCTCGCACGCGATCGGTAGCTCTGTGAGTATCATTGTCATCATCATTAGCAGCATTTAGTAGTCCACTGCTTGACGTAGGCCTCTCTTAGGGCACGCCACTGAGCCCGATCGTCAGCTCGTTGCCGCTAATTGTTGCCAATTGAGTATATTGTGTAATAAGTCCCAATGCTCCATCTTTAATCCCAATGCTTCGTATAAAACCCCAATGAAACTCGAAACTCAATACTTAATTCTTAAATTCAATGCTCGATCTTAAAACCGTAATGCTCAATCTTTAAATTCAACGCTCGATCCAAAACCAATCAAAAGAGGATTGGTATTTATAATTATCATCTTATACACTGTGGCATTCTGAACTACATCTTACTCACGATTAAGAGAAATATGTTTCTTCTTCCAGTATATTTGAAAACCATTCGATCAAGTATATGTATATATATACATGTTCGGAGTAATTTGTCATATTATTTTCAATACAGTTTTATATTAATAAACTTTTCAAGGATATATAAATTTTCCAGGATTTCGACGCCACACCTCTATGCTCTCTGTGTAAGTCATCTGTGACGATTGTTGGCAACTTTTCACAAGGTAAGCTTTTATATTATCATTTTGACATATTTTATGACTGATGTAGTATTATTTAAGTGTAGTTATCTAGTTCAATAAAGAAGTTAAGTCCGAGTAAATCTTCCAAATACCATCATCGTGGAAATCAGTGGAGGTAGTCACAATTTTTGGAACACAAATGTTGTCTACATTATGTACTGTCATATCAGTCACCCGTGACCATGCTCGCTGTAAAGTGTTAGAAACTTCAAGTAAATAATGTACAGTCAGAAGCATATATATCTGACCATGGGCAGATTAGCAAAAATATCTGCCGCTAGGATGAGTTCAATAATATCTGACACACGTACGCGGCATAGATATCTGACATCAATTATTAAAAAATCAGCGGCTTCGATTCCTGGCTCTAAATTAGATCCATTGTTCGAAAAATTCAAAGATGCTGTTTTTATTTTCGTCAAAATCGGCCTCGAGGCTTCTTTCAGCATCTTTTGATTTTCCTCATAGTTTAGCATTTAGTCCTGAAAGCCCATTTTAAATTTTTACCTTGTATATTATAAAGATTTTATTTTAACCATGTTTTGTTTCTACATACAAATATAATATGTATAATTTGAGTTGCAAGTTTGAATAATTTTAAAAGAAATTCCGAGAGGTACAGCATATACGAGATTCATAGCACGGGGTTCACTCAGTTTGGATTCCTATTTCCTGCCATTTTAGGAACCTTATTGTTTGTACCTAAATGATTAATGCTAGGAGAAAATAAAAATACATTTCATATGATTGCAGCCCCCGTGTGCTCATTCGACTACAGCAACATGTACTATGGAAACAATGGTTCCATCGCCTGCCTTGCCGACCCCGAGAGTGACGTCGCTTTCGTCGAGTTAGAGAATATCGATGGTGAGTAATAGGTGTAAAGAGCTGATATCCGTAACCGGATCTATCGGATATCGGATAAAAATATCAGCGATCGTAATACCGATATAAAAGTTTCGGATAGTTTTGAATAGGGTAGCAGTTAAATGAGCCACGTTATGGCAAGTTGTTTTATATGAGTTTTTTCTGTAATTTAGTCATTTTTGTGTTTATTTGTTATTTATTTTTGAGATTCGATGATAGATCGTTGCATTTATTGTATTATTAATATAATTAAAATAGTAGGTAATTAAAGATAATCATCATAATAAGAAATTTTGAATTTTTATATCCCATCGTTAAATAGCTCGATTCTATTTTTAACCGACTTCCCAACGAGGAGGTTCTCAATTCGACCATATTTTATCCATTTGTGATGACTTTGGGGTTTCCTTGAAAGAGATTCGGTCTCCCCCTTGTATAAATCTTACCTATGCAGGTTTTTACAGTTAGATGTTAACGTTAGTTAATTTTTTTCCTTTAGCTAACCTCCGCGCGGCCAACCTCAACGCGTCTCAGGTGCAGGTGTTGTGTCGGAACAACTCATTAGCCGCCACCGCTGGGGTGAACGTCGACCAGAACTGCCTGCTCGCTTATGTTGTAGATTCGGAAGTTTTGGCGAGAAGGTATAGTATTTATTTATGTAGCAAACAGACTTTGAATTGTAACAATTTCCAAAATATTTTGAGAAAATATAAATAAACATTTTCGGATGTTAAACAAGTCCCAAATTAAGGAAAGCTTGTACTATGGGAACTTATAATAATATTGCCTCCCAGACCGTTAGCGATCGTGGTGACAAATCTCAATAGAGTTCAGCCAGGTACGCAGGAGATATTATAGTGCACAAGTATGTGCGAAAACAAAAGTGCACTCTCTAATCCTTTATTCTCTTTGGGTCCACCTGGGCATTGAACCCCTGATCTCTTTATCTGTAGTCAAAGATGCAACCACTACAGTGGAGATAGAAACCACACGCTCCAGCGCAATAGATATTGTCGTATCCACTGCGCCAAAAGGGACGTCAAAATGTGGAGATACTTTAGTTAAAATCTTTTTTATTTTCCAGAAACGACCCCCTCCTCAACAGCCTGAACGCTCTCCTCGACACCCTCGACAGCTACTTCGGTTACAACGCTGCCACGTCAGCACAGTTAATAAACTTAGAAATGTACTCTCCCTTCGACGGTGTCAACGATTTACTCTTCAAAAACACAGCTGTAGGACTCTCAGAGCCATCTAGCGACACCGCCAACGAAGCTGCGAGAAATTATAACGATTTGTTCAAGCATTTAGACTCGTGTACCTCAGCGGCGACATCTATCGCCAGGAACTTGTACGCGTATGTCATGCTTATAGTTATGGCGGTAATGACAAAATATGTCGTTTATTAGTGTATTTTTAGTTTGAACAATAAAGTTTTAATTTAAATTACGCGTTTTATTTCGTTACTATTTTCAAAAACTTGTCAATTATAGCAATAATATAAATGTGCATACTTGAATTTGTGCGATATTTCGCAATTTCGCAACACGTAGGTATAACATAATATTGATTCAAGTTTTTGTATATTAATAATTGATTAATTAAAAGTGATAACCCGCCTCTACACATCTTCAGACACATACGCAGACGTCATCTGTCGATGGATGGTGTATGCATCGACACACGTAAATTACCTTCTACGGCAGTGTAGGGATAGACATATTAGCCCGTCTTCACGCGGACGACATCTACGTATGCGTCTGCTGATGTGTAGAGGAGGCATTATAGATAGCGTTTACGGTACCTATATTACTAATAAATGCGAAATAAATAGAAAACACTTAAAATTTCAAAATTATTCATTAGCAATTCATACAAAAGTTACTTAAAATTTTTAGATACTTAAAATACAAAGATTTTTCTCTACTTTTAAGTGTTATGTAAATTAATTTGTCTGTTTGTCCATCCATCCAATCCTTCCCCGTCCCAACACTACCATGACCACATCTTCTTGTGGTTCTGTGACGTCACTGGGTGTCACTCGACTCCTTCGCCAGGATTTGCTTTGAGCTAAAATACCATAATTTTTTATAGGGTTATCATATCTCACAAATTTTGTTTTATTTAAATTTAAAAATATGAATAACGAAAAATGCAAGGTATTTAATTAAAAATTGCACCAAGTTTTCATTTTATTATAAATTATTATTAAATGTCGGAAAAAATTTTTGCCCGCTAGATGGCGTTTCTTATAAAAACATTACCGCCAGAGCGGCGCTGTGTGTGCTAGGTGTGCGAGCGAGACGCACTGCTCGCGCGCCGCAGGAGGGAGCAGGACGACAATACGACATGTGTGGCTGCTATCGTGCCATATATGAAAGTACCGTAGTGATGTAGCCATTCTGACATGGTTTGTTTGCAATTCTGAAATATTTTTTTTTTAATTTTAATTTCAGGGAATTTAATAAATTGAAAATTTTGCTACAAATTGTTACCTTTTCATAAATTTTATCTTGAGTACAATTTTTGGGAAAATTTGTCCCGCAGCACGACCAAGGAACAATGATCTCTGGCATCCTAAAAAAATATTTCACAAAAACTTATCAGCTGAAATCATCCATTATTATATAAAAAATAGGAAAATTTAATTTGTTTCAACGTTCAAACATATGATCTTCGATCAAAAATACAACTAGATAACGTGTCACATACAAAATCAAAGCTAAATTCCTTCCAAATGACTGTATACACCTACTAATTAACTCCAAAATCGTAAACAAGTTATCTTATACTTACTATATTTATTTTTTAAAATATTTCATTTAACACTGCGGCATTTCGACTACCGAAGTAAAGCAAAATAAGTGTCCAATTCTTATGTGAGCCTTTATTTGCCATTAGAAGATTATGTATTTGCGATACCGATTTGTATTGTTGACCGAAGCAAGTTATCTAAATTATTATAATAAAGCGAAACATGTAGTTGCTTGTCATATAATAAGGTTGTAAAATACAACACAATATTCAATTTCATGCGTATTCACTTAAACTTACGTAGTATTGTAATCACAGCAGTGGAGAGCTAAGCGGAGAGCGTGAGCTAACTGCCCATCTTTTTCTTCTACACCTTTCTGCAAATATAATGTACTAACTAAATAAGCATAAGATATTCAGATAAGAGATTCAAATTAGCTAGAATGAAGGCGAAAAAGCTTTAAAAGGGTTCGTTGTATGACTGTATTTAAAATAAAAAGAACATTAGTGAAAAAAGGACTTATATATCTCCCATTTCCGTAGGAATTCCGAGATAAAAGCTCTCCTATGTATTTTCTCGGATTTCAAAAATCAGTTCAGTGGTTTAGGCGTACAAGGGACTGACATATAGACAGATTTACTTTCTCATTTATAATATTAAGAATAGACATATAGATGGATAGTATATTTGAAACTAATTAATAAGGTTATTTGAAACTAATTAATAAACGAAAAATATATGAACTTACCTCTAAAATGTTAGAAGTGAAATAAAAAAAGAGCGCACATTCCAGTAACATCAGAAGTAGGATCAGCGCAGCATACTGTAAAAGAATTACATGTTTACATTACATTATTATTCATTAGTCATAAATGTATTAATATGTAATATTTCTATTTTATAATTATTACTTTTTTATACTTCATAATGTTTCTGAATTTCTATCTATGCGCTACCCGTGCACTTACTACACTATCAAAGGTTAACTGGTAGAAAATGCCATTTAGGCATTAAGTTCGCCTTTGTTATAAAATGCAATAAAGAATTTTCTATCAATCTATTCTTCTAAAATTTTATTTGATTAGAAAACGGTGTCAAGGAATATTATGCCATACCATTGTTTTTGTAGGCAAAACAACAGACTTACCATAAACAACAAGAACTGTGAGCAATACATAGCCCCGTACAGTCCCATCAGCGAAATGAACAGAAAGAACAGACTCAGTAGAGACACGCCTATTCCCAGCTGAACGGTGAGGAAGTCCTCTGTTAAAATTGCCTGGAATTTTATTGAACTTTAATTAAGGGTCATATTAATTTTAAAATCAACATTCTCATGTTTAGTTCAAAGTGGCTCGAGAGGTCCGTATGAATGAATTAAATATCCCACTGATTTGGGGTCCTTTCATCGTTTTTTAGCATCTCCAAATTCACTGGAAACAAAGAAAGTTTTAAAATTTGTTAAGGATTGTCTCGAGCGACGTATTAGTTAGTAGCTTTATGTAAGTATTAGGGTACGATGGAGCTGGCATAAAATAAAAAAAAAAAACATTATCATAGGGCTTTGCGTCTGTAAGGCCCAGTTTTGTCTGACGCTTACTTTTAGCGCTCAAAGCTCAGCGTGTAGATTGTCAGTGTGCAGCTGACCACTGCTGATATCTACGCGTTGATCAAAAAAGTCTTCTTAGATATATCTCGACTATCAAGTGCTGACGGTACACGCGTCGTCGGCGTGAGACCAGCCAGGTAAATCCAGCCTAACAGATACGTTCGTGACTTCAGAGGCCGATTTGAGGGAAAACATTTATATTTAACGACTAACGACCAGTTGTGTGGTTTGGAAGGGAACTTACCTATCTTGAACGTCTTTTTTGACCATCCGTTCATACTATCGTTCATCTTACCGATAATATGAATTCTGACTAAAAAAAATCTGAAAGAAATAGGTATAGCGATACCTATTTCCTTCTTTTATTCAAGCGCACACACAAAAAAGACGGCCATTACTTTTTTGAAATTTCCAATTTATTATGTATAAATTATGTGTCACAGGCCACAGCGATGGTCTTTTAAACTTTTGAACCGATTTTAACCAAATTTTACACACCGTGTGCAGGTTGAGCCAACTTGAAAGATAGGATAGTAGACCACGCGTGAGAAGCCGCGGGCAGAATGCTTGTATATAATAATAATTATGACATATTAGTTACAAATTCTGTGATATCAAAATAATAATTGGGTCACATCAATCGATTTGATTGCGTGCGATATAAATTCTTTATTGACTTATCAACGGTTACCACTTTGGGAGTCCAAGGTAATTGGTTGCTAATGGGTCATTTTGTCCGACATACATCGGGTATCTATTACATCTGTGTCACAAATTCAATATGCAGTATGTATTAGTAGCTATTATTGGATATGTGGCATATAAATACTTTATTGACTTACCAACGGTTACCGCAATTTAATCATTCATGGAAATTGGTTCTAAAAGGAACATTTTGTTTGACATACATTTGGAAGCGTTTACAACTTGTGACACAAATTTAATTTGTACGTCGGTAATTTAATTTGAATGTTGGTGCTTTACCTATTTTCAATTTAACTAGATTTTGCAACGGCTTTGAACAGATTTCAACAAAAATAAATAATTTTCTAAGTTTTAGTATGGAAATCCTTTCTTAGCGGATGCCTACAGCTACGTCATAACATCTACCTGCATACCAAATTTCAGCTCGATCCGTCTAGCGATTTGAGCTGTGCTTTAATAGATCACTATGTCCGTCAGTCATCTTTGAGTTTTCTGTATATAGATTACTGGTAACCCATTTTGGTGTTCCAGGTAAATGATTCGTAATGGGACATTATATATTATAAGGAAAAGAATTGCAAAAATATATTTTTTTAATTATGATCACAACGCCATCCAGTCCCAAACTAAGCAAAGCTTGCCCTATGGAAAGTACATTACTGATAGACATACTTGAACATATTTTGTTTTTGTAAATACATATACTCGTAAATTAACACCAAGTAGAAAATTACAATGTTCACATCATAATTTTCTACTCGTGGGGATCGAACCCACATCCTCCAGCGCAATAGACCATTGCTGTATGCACTGCGCCTATCGGGTACACCAATATTAAATATTGGCTAGCTAAATAACTAGCTGATCTGCGCTGATTCGCTCTAGTAACACAATGTTATATATTATATAGCCTATAAAATATAACCTATGTTACTCGAGGACATTGTAGCTTTCGAATGGTGATATTTTTCAAAATCGTTCCAGTAGTTTTTGAGCCTATTCATTACAACTCAACAAACAAAGTTTTCCTCTTTAAAATATTAGTGTAGATAAGTAACAATTAAATAAATAGTAGTATTTGTAAAGATTACCGCGACATAACAATGAACAAACGCCATTGTTGAAACATCGATACCCGTGGGAAGCGGCGCCGGCTCGGGCCTGACCGGGTCACGTATACCAACTTATATATGTACTTATTTATATTGATTTTATAATTCTTTGTGTATCTGAATGTATGAATAAATGCTTTACTTCGCACCAAGGCTTAATGCTCACAACATAAGGGAAAAGATACAATACATAAGTTTTTGCCAAAAAGTAAAAAAAAATTGTTGAAATCTATACAAAGTCGGTGCAAAATCTTGTTAAATTAAAAATAGATAAAGGCACCTACTTTGTATAGATTTAAAAAAAATGAAATAAAAGTTATTTTCTACTTTTTAGAGTGAGGAAGTCGGTTCTATTTTTTGGCAAAAAGTTATTATTTATGTATACAAACGTTGCTAACCTAATAAATAAATAAAATAAATAAAGCACCGTAGACTCACCTTCACCGCTGGGCTTCCCATAACTTGAATCACATACGCCAAAGATCCTGAAGACGCTATGATCCACAGCCCTACTGCGAACGACGATAAACTCAGAATCTGAAATACCAAATCAAACTATTTATTTAAAATCTATTTCCGTTACACCATTTTTCGTTAAAATATTAGAAGAATTCTTCGGTATAACACCGCCAATCGTTTTCTATACATATAATAAAACAGTAACCGAACATTGAATATTTTTCAAAAAGAATAATTGTAATATGTATGTTCTATAGATACCAAAACCATGGTTAGAATTTTTTTCTGTTTGTCTGTTTACCTGTTTGTATGTGCGTCAATCACGTAATAACCACTGGGCAGATTTTGATAAAATTTCACATGCTGATAGACTAATATTGGGCGCAACTTATAGGCTACATTTTATTTGAAAAAAATATTTTTAGGGGTGGCTTGCCATACATGCAAGCGGACGGTAACAAAATAAATTCGCGAATACATCATAAAATGAGGTGTCATTGGATAGGTTTTCAAAAATGAAATAGAGGTTTCAATATGCGTTTTTTGTTAAAATAAATATTTTTTGAGATATACGCTTCTAAAGTCATGAAAATGTCATACCACGTAGCAATGTGAGATTTATTTGAGTTGCGGACATTTTTATACGCTTAACGCAGAGATAAAGACGTTAAAAACACTCATTAAATTCCCAAAAACCTTCAAAAAATATCTAACTCTCCGTCCGCGGCTTCTCTCGCGTGGGCTAACATTCTGTATTTTGAAGAGCCGCGCGCACTGTTAGATTTTGGTGAAACCTATTTCCATAGAAAATTATAAAGAAACTATAGACATGCGCATTTATCAGTAATTTTTTAAAACTTTTGTTGTGCTCCTCTAAAAAATACAGAAATTAGTAGCCCACGCGAGCGAAGCCGCGGGTGGAAAGCTAGGCAAAACATAAAATGCATAATTTAACGAAATTTTGTAATGAAAAATCTGTTATGATATCCATCTGTACGCATTAGATTCATTATACTTACAATACATATAATAATTATTAAAAAATGATGCCTGAAATGAATGCTAAATCGATCTATATTCAACCTTGTGACACTTAGGCCTTCATTATAATGTGTTATAACACAGACAAGGCCATAACCATACGAAGGACGTCTATTTAAAATTAACTACATGAACTTTTCAAGTGAGGTTTAAGGGCCAAATCCTAAAGTATGAAGAATAACAAAAAATTTTGACGACCCAATTGGCGCAGTGGATGTGCCAATGGTCTTTTGCGCTGGGTGTGGGTTCTGTTCGATCCCCACGAGTACAAAATTATGATGTGATGAACTTTATATTTTTTTACTGTTTAAGTATGTCTATCAGTTATCTAGTTTCCGTCGTACAAGCTTTGCTTAGTTTGGGACTAGATGGCGTTGTGTTAAATATCAAGGAATATTTCAATGGTTACTGTTAATTTTGAAAATAAAAAAATTTTCTGTATTAAATCACCAATTGTGCTGATCCTACTAAATGTTGAAGTGTTTGAGGATGTATGTATGAATGTATGTAACCGAAAATTATGAAACTTTGTATACAAAGTCGGTGCAAAATCTTGTTAAATTGAAAATAGATAAAGGCAACGACTTTGTATAGATTTCAACAAACATGAAATAAAAGTTATTTTTAACCGACTTACAAAAAAAGGAGGAGGTTATCAATTCGATCGTATTTTTTTTTTCTTTTTTTTTTTTTATGTATGTTACCGCATATCTCCGGCGTTTATGGACCGATTTGGAAATTTTTTTTGCAATCGAAAGAGTAGAGTTCCCATAGAAATTTGGTTCAAGTCTGATCATCCATGTGGAAGATATTCCAGGGAACTCCTCGAAAATCAACGGAATAAGCTCTGCGGTTAAGGTTTAATGATGTATATATCAACTGAATTGTGACTAGATGATGTGATTACCCTTCACAGGACACTAAAAAGGATAAAATAAAAATTTTTCCAAAAAATAGAACCGACTTCCTCGCTCTAAAAAGTAGAAAATAACTTTTATTTCATTTTTGTTGAAATCTATACAAAGTCGGTGCCTTATCTATTTTCAATTTAACAAGATTTTGCACCGACTTTGTATAGATTTCAACAAAAATGAAATAAAAGTTATTTTCTACTTTTTAGAGCGAGGAAGTCGGTTGTATATTTTGGCGAATATACAACCGACTTTTTATTTATCACTTTTTAGTGTCCTGTGAAGGGTAATTACAAAGAATTTTCGGAATCGGTCCATAAACGCCGGAGATATGCGGTAATATACATAAAAAAATACGGTCGAATTGATAACCTCCTCCTTTTTTTTTGAAAGTCGGTTAAAAACGATTCGTTTGTGTTACACTATGACGTTCCATAGTTTATACGAGCCTTAAAAATGTTCATCAAATAATAAATAATAGATAAAGCTACTGAATTATAAAACGTAGGGTAATTTAAAGTTATAAAGGGTTTTGTTTGCAGATCGTTTACGTTGGACGTACAACGAATATTTAGTTTGCCTTTCAATAGCTCACACGCTAAGCTTAGAATTTTGTAAGGGGAAGGTAAATGAAGGGTCACGTGATCGTAAATTACACTTTTTTGAAGTTTTGCCAACTTTATAGGTCAATACAGTTGGTTATAACTTTTTACCATGATAGTTGCAGAAATTCGTTCAATAATAACGCATGTAAATAAAACATTAACTATGTATAACTAAAAATAATTAGTTTCGAATTTTTTGTTGGAAATCGAATATTCATTAAATAATTTTATTTCATTTTATACGACACTAGCTAAGCTCCAAAGTTTCACCCGCGTATATATCCCGTTTCCGTAATATTTTCGGGATAAAAACTATCCTATGTCATTCCTGGGGTTTCAAAGAATCTCTGTACAAAATTTCATCAAAATCGGTCCTGTAGTTTCGGAGCCTATTCAATGCAAACAAACAAATCTTTCCTATTTATATACTTTTTGTACTGTATATTGCCTGACTTAAATAAATAAGTGGATTAGTAGGTGATAGGTCTATGAGCATATACTTACCATAGTTACAAAATTGACGAGGAAGACCAGCAATGCAGCTGTTTTTGATGCTTTACTGCTACCGTTGGCCATTCCTAGAAACATTGAAATAAACCTAGTTCAATAATTTAATACAAGAGATATTTCAAGTAACGAACATTGCATTGTGTAGATGTCGCAGTAAGATAGATATAGCCGTAACATAGTTATATCCCTAGGGATATAATTACATACCGTAACATAGTTATACGAAAGCGATTCATTACTATCTCACTAGGAGTATAGTTATAAAACGGTCTAAGTCGAGTGATATACTTATATTACTAAATTAAGTTTAGTGAAATAGCTTTTGGAGTGTGCAGCGTTCCTGAAAAAAACGAATATACAGTGTTCTAGTAAATGATGTGCCTGTAAGAAGTGTTATGTAATTCTATATGTCATGATTCCGCCTCTTGTCTGAACAAAAATTAGAAATTACTTACAAATAAATTTCATACAAGATATCTTAAAACTGTTGATTAGTTTTAGTTTTTGCTTAGTTATAATTGCATTGTTAATGATTAAATTCCAAAAAATATGGTAGTTTTAACTATAATTGAAATAACTTTAATACGTGTAATTACGTGTTAAAGTCACAAAGAATTGTATCTACCTGCAGGATATATAAAGTAGATTTTTTAATAAGGATAAAACCAATTTATTATACCAATTTTTATTTAATTCTATGGTAGATTTCTATCTCACTAAACTTAATCTAGTAATATAAGTATATCACTAAACTTGGACCGTTTTATAACTATACTCCTAGTAAGATAGTAATGAATCGCTTTCCTATAACTATGTTCCGGTATATACTGCGACATAGACATATATAAAACTAGCTGATCCGCGCGACTTCGCTTCCTTACATAATGTTTCATATATAGCCTATAAAATATAGCCTATGTCACTCGTTGACAATTTAGCTTTCGAATGGTGAAATTTTAAAATCGGTCCTGTACTTTTTGAGCCTATTCATTACAACCAAACAAACAAAGTTTTCCTCTTTATAATATGAGTGTAGACATATATTTTTAACTTAAGTTAACTTTTCAAGTCACAAGTCGAGTTTGAATACATTCATTAATTACAAAAAATATATTTAAATAGATAAAAACTGTCACAAAACTTCTAGATATTGTATAAAAATACATCAGTATAAAACGCGGCAGGCAAATTATGCCTTTGAGACTTAAATAGCATAATACCGTCATTAACATAAGTTATGCAAGAACTGACTCGGAACTAACATGGATTTTTATGAACTAACATAGATGATTGTAAGTATAATTATTTTTTATTTAAGAAAGAGTAATTCGATTTCAATAATTAAACATTTACAAATGACTGGGTGATTTTGATTTGTAATATTAACAGTAAACTATTATAATGTGCTTAAAAATTAAAAAACACACTACTATAATTTTCAGAGAATAGTACCCAGGACTTAATTTTCTTCAACTTAAAGTAAAAGAGTTTCAAGGGAATTTAATTTTTTATATTACAGTGAGCAAATAAACTGAAAAGAAATGTTATTAAAAACTATGTATAACAATCTAAAAGATTAGCGCTTACCTTCAACAAATCAAACAGGAAATCCAATATTTACTACACTTTTTAATACTGATTGCTTGTTAATAGTAGAAAAACAAAATAGAATATTGTTGTTCCATTTTCAACTAAATATTTTTCTTATATCTGGCCAGTAAAATGTATCTTTTCTTTTAAAAAAATATTTTAGATATTTATTCTTAAATATTATTTACTGTATTAAAAATAAGCATAATTACAAGGATATAAAATAAAAAGAGTATTGTTCACATTTTATTGATCTTAATAAAAGTTTTAAAAGATAAGTCTCTGTAAAAAAAACTACGATGATCGTTTGCGCGGGAAACGGCGAGCGTATGAAAACAACCGCTTGCAGCCGTGTTTTGTTTCAGACTGAAATATAACAAAGGAATAGTGGATTCAGAGGCAATTGAAATTGGTTATGAATGAATTATGCAATGTCGCTGACACCGGCATTAGCCTACTCGTAAATGGGTCAACGCGATTATGCAGGGAAATGAGAATGTAATGTCGATACGTAATTTTTTAACTTTAGCTAATAATAGCGCAGGATTGAAAAGTCGAGTTGGTTTAATAAAAAAAAAATAAAAATAATTGTAGATAAATTATGCTAAGTATAATGTAAGTCTAATGAATTAAGTTGGCATACATATTATTAACCCCCCCAGTAGGTAGGCTTTAAACCTTACTTTTACACCTCTGCAAATTTTCTTAGGCGTCCCGCTTTTACAGGAAAAAAAATAGTCATTATATATTACTAGCTGAGCTCTGCGGTTTCACCTGCGTATATCTCCCGTTCCCGTAGGATTTTCGGAATAAAAACTATCATATGTCCTTCCTCGGATTTCAAAGAATCTCTGTACAAAATTTTATTCTTATCAGTCCTGTAGTTTCTAAAGTCAATTCAGTACAAACAAACAAATTTTTCCTCGATTTATTTTTTCTTATTATATAATTTACGACTAATCAAAATCAGTTACATATATTCAAAATAAGATTGAGATCGTTTATAGAAGTTTCAAATACAATACTATGTTTTGATTTGAATTTTGTAAGGTTAATTGCTTTTAAGATGATATTTACTCAAATAATGACAAAATGCTTTTCCTTACTTCTCCGTTCCCGCGGGATTTCCGAGGTAAAAACCATTCTATTTTCTTTACCTATAAATCTCTCAGAGCTAGGCAGAATTCAGTCTCATACTCAGAGTTAAATGAGTATACACATTATTATAACTTAACCGCAGAGCTCATTCTGTTGATTTTCGAGGAGTTCCCTGGAATATCTTAGACTTTTAAGCTATCATTGCACCAAATTTCAGTAAAATCGGTTGTGGTTCCTATTATAGTATGGTTGAAATTGGTTTTCGCTAGACTAAATATTAGAATCTTATTTTAATCAATAAAAAATATGCAGTAGTTACAATTCCAAAGGGATTTAATGTTAATGATGCTGCGATTACATGTATCTACATATTAGATTTATTTTAATAATTACAAATATGTAGTATAGTAACAATTCCAAAGATATTTAATGACGCCGCGTTTGGGAAATCATTAAAAAACAATTGATTCACTAGGTAAATACTACGTATTTACGTAAAAATATCCTCAGAAGGGATTACCCGCGTCCGAATACATGTGTGTTCATATTTTATGTTTATCAATTGGACGCAACCTCAACCTAACCTGTTCGCAGGTCATTGCCAGATGTTGCTATGCGCAAGAAATTACGCCTAAAGTGGGGAGAATTAATTTAAATACTAACGCTTGCCAAAAAACCGACTTTCTCACACAAAAGTAAATATGTTGTATTTTGTTCTTGAAATCTATTCAAAATCGGTGCAAAATCTAGTTTCATTTAAAATAGGTAAAAGCCTGAAAAATATACATATATAAAAGCTATTTTCTACTGTTTGGTGTGAGGAAGTCGTTTCTCTTTTTTAAAAGTTATTGTTATCCATTATTCTGTTGATTTTTGAGGAGTTCCTTATAATATCTTCTGGACTTTAACCACATTTATATGAGACACAGGGACTCTCTACTCTTTCAATTCTAAAAAAAACCAAATCGGACTATAAAAGCTGGAGACATGTGGTAACATACATAAAAATATGGTCAATTTGAGAACTTCCTTTTTTTGGAAGTCATTTATGCATCAATTAAGTAAAAATTTAAACTGTTATCTATATTTATCTAGCTGAATATAAATTGATATTAAAATTGCTTTGAATTTATTGCTTAGTCTAAGTTAATACCAATCCTATAAAGACAAGTCAACAAAAATCTATTATAATAAAATTCCTAAGAATTCATTAGAAATATACAAAGCCGCATTCACAAACATTAATATAATATGGGTTTTATTATTTGCAACTATTATCCATCGTACATTTTAGCCTGCCTATATAACGAGGAAAACGTATTACGAAACTGGCACCACCAATCAGTTCACTCGGGTTTTCCACAAAGATCTCTCGTCATTTTTATTGCATTTAAAATGTTTAATAATATCTAGTCAATTTCGCTGTTTGTTTGTGTGTAACGATGTTTTGGAATGGCCTTGCTTTTTTGTTTTTGGGTAAGTTACTATATATTGTATAATTTTATATACATAATAATTTAAAAAAAAAAAACAGATAAAAAAGTTATCTCAAGAACTAGTTATAGATATTTATCGAACCGGGGCTTAGACAAGTGGTAGAAACGCTAATAGAATAGCTTAATAAATGTATGGAACTGACATATCGTTACCGTAACGATAACTGTTTTGGATAAACAATTGCTCTTAATTTTTTTATAAATGTATCTATCAGATCCATCCAAGTATAATTATATTTATATTTTTTGTATAAATCTTAAGATACTCGAATTTATTCGATGTAAAAATGTAGGTTTTCGAATAAAAACGTACTTAGATAGTTACGTTAACTTATTTAAACCTTAGTTAATCTAAGTTATACTTGAAATGTATTAAGAGAAAATAATTCATTATGCAGGTAGATAAAAGATAACATTTATTGGCCTCCACACTAACTTTTTAAGGTCATCATTATAAAACAACAATAACAAAACAAATATTTCATACAAAGTATAAACTAGTTGGATTGAACAATCTTCAATATTTCGCGTCTTTCCTGTTAGAACAATTAAATAGCTCTTAGAATGTATTATGACGTCACTATCGATAACTTGTGAGCGCAGCTTGTGGTAGAAAAACCAAGCAAATTGTACATTTACCTACTTTTAAAAAGTTTTACTTTAAAAAATGTTTTAAAGCACTCCTATGATGCTAATCTTTTATGATGTTTGCTTTAAGTACAGATCGAGGGGTCTCGGGTTCGATTCCCGGGTGGGGCCAGATAAATTATATTGAGATTTGACGACCCGATTGGCGCAGTGGTTCAGCAATGGTCTATTGCGCCGGAGGTTATGGGTTCGATCCCCACGAGCAGAAAAGTATGACGTGATGAACATTGTAATTTTATACTGTCTGGGTGTTAATTTATCTACACTATGTATTTATTAAAAAAAATATATGTTTAAGTATGTCTATCAGTTATCTAGTTTCCATAGTACAAGCTTTGCTTAGTTTGGGACTAGATGGCGTTGTGTTAAATGTCCAGAAATATTTATTTATTTCTCCTACAAAAGATTGCCCGTCCCACCCCCGTCACAAACTAGTAGGAATTTCTCGCTGTAAAATAAAAGAAATTATGCTTTTAAAATCTTATTATTAGAAGTTATTATTTCACGGCCTTGTACGTAACATTGCATCTGATTTTATAATTTTATTCTCCTTGTTCAAAAGCCTTTCAATGGCATTATTGGATCGTTATCGCATTTCTATTTATTAAAATAAATAAAGCGGTAACTCAAGAACTATATTATGTCACGCGTATCAAATTATTGTGAATAAAAATTTTTGCCAAAAAATAGAACCGACTTCCTCGCTCTAAAAAGTAGAAAATAACTTTTATTTCATTTTTGTTGAAATCTATACAAAATCGGTGCAAAATCTCGTTAAATTGTAAATAGATAAAGGCACCGACTTTGTATAGATTTCAACAAAAATGAAATAAAAGTTATTATCTACTTTTTTGAGCGAGGAAATCGGTTCTATTTTTTGGCAAAAATTTTTATTTTATCCTTTTTAGTGTCCTGTGAAGGGTAATCCCATCATCTAGTCACAATTCAGTTGATATATATCAACTGAATTGTTAATAATTATATGTTGAACTGAATAATTATATGCCGGAACATAGTTATAACTATATAACGGCTTTAACTATCTTACTGCGACATATACATCATTAAACCTTAACCGCAGAGCTTATTCCGTTGATTTTCGAGGAGTTCCCTGGAATATCTTCCACATGGATGATCAGACTTGAACCAAATTTCCATGGGACCACACATGAACTCTACTCTTTCGAATGCAAAAAAAAATTTCCAAATCGGTCCATAAACGCCGGAGATATGCGGTAACATACATAAAAAAAAATATATATATACGGTCGAATTGATAACCTCCTCCTTTTTTTGTAAGTCGGTTAAAAACGCGAAGGAAAACTCCTGAAAAAGATGGCTGCCACAAGGCCGATATTTATTCAAGTCCGTTTAGTGTCAAATCTTTGTTTTTGTTGATGTTACAGCAGACTACCTTGTTGGTCTAGTGGTTGCATCTTTAACTATAGACCGAGGGGTTCTCGGGTTCGATTCCCGGGTAGGGCTGAAAAAAAAATGTTATTGAGATTTTTCTAACAAAAATCTTAGTAGCAGCCCTGAGTCTGGAAGTTAGTGTTAGAACACCCCCGTGCCTCGGAGAGCACGTAAAGCCGTCGGTCCTGCGCTTGATCTCCCTCCGGTCATGTCGGTATGTCGTCCCATCGGGCTATGAGAATAAAGGAATAGAGAGTGCACCTGTGTTTGCGTAAATACTTGTGCACTAATATCCCCTGCGTACCTGGCTAGTTGAGATTGGCCACCATGACCGTTATCGGTCGGGGAGGCATTATTACAGCAGTGTACTGCTGTAAAGATTATGACAGTTTCTCTAGCGCAAATATATACGTTATAGTATAATCTTGTGTTTGTTTTAACGCGAGTACTTTCCATTTTAAATAAAATACTTTTTAAAGGATTTTAAACGCGGTTTATTATACATTACATTTTACATTATTATTTAACCCGACGTTTCGAGCACTTTACAGCGAGCGTGGTCACGGGAGTGGTGAGTCTCCCGTTTAAAATCCTTTAAAAAGTATTTTATATACGTTATATTGCCTTCTTTTGTCTAAATCTCTAGTCATGCCTACATCTGTAACTAATTGCGTGAGAGGCGTGTACAGAGAATTTGTTTTATTTAAAATATTTAACTTTGATTTCATTTTTCAGTTACGTCGCCAGTCTTGACTGCTGTAGTGAGTGAAACTTCAGGACTTTGCAGGTAAATAAGTTAATATAAGTTTTTTTTTTATTTTCTTTACTTACGCGTATTTTTTTCCATGGTAATTCTGATACTACTTGTATTTAGTACAAATGTGTAAGTGTAACGTGTGTATAAGTATATCGATTTTTATATTCGAGAAAAAATAAGCTACTTTTACAAAAGTTGAAACGTCTTCTATAGACGACACTGTCTTACCTATGACGTCAGTAACATAGTCCTGTGAAGCTATTAATTTCTTGCCAATAACCGTAATTTATAGATCTTATTACAATGATAAAGATTATCGCCTAGGAGCACTTCTTAAAAGGATACAATCTTTTAAGAGTAGTCAAACGATCGTAAAAAAATTAGCCGAATCCCGAACCTCGTCTTCATGATTTTCTCCAAAGTGATTATGTGAACATTGTAATTTCGACTGCTTTGTTATTAATTTATCAAAAATACGCATGTATTTCCAAAAAAAATATTATGCTAACTATTTAGTATATTTTATGATTAAGTTTCTTTAACAGATATTTAGTTACCGTAGTACAAGCTTTGCCTAGTTCTAAACTAGATGGCGTTGTATGCAATGTTCGAGATTTTTTATAGCTCTGGCGAGTTCCAATGTGACGATGGCGCTTGCATCAGTTTGGACAAGGCTTGTGATGGAAAAGCTGACTGTTTCGACAGCGGAGACGAGCGTGCCTGCAGTGGAGTTAGGTGAGCTATAGTCAAGTAATGCAATGCATCAGATATAGATAGCATATGCGACAAATGTTACGATGGCGTCAGTTTGGACAAGGCTTGCGATGGGAAGGCTAAAGAAGTAAAGTAATTAATGAGATATAGAATAGATTTAAACGATTGTTAGGAATAAAAATGTACGGGTTATAAATGCGACTACTAATATTGATAAGACATAAAAAAACATTACCTCAGTGGAAGATTAATTAAATTTGAAATTGAAATGCAATAATACTTTTGAAAATTCCTGTTAATAAAATAATGAGCTGTACAATAAGGCCCCATCTACACATCAACTGATCCATGCGCTGACGTCATCTGCCGATGGACGGCGGATGCATAGGCAGACTTATATTACCTATTATGACTATCTACAGATAGACATATTACCCCGTCTTCACTGCAGATGATGTCCGCGTATGTATCTACTGATGTGTAAAGGAGACATAACAGATGTCTGATATATTTTTTTGTTTTATTCCAGTGACTTCAATCCTCTGGGAAATTTAATCTTACATCGATCCAGAAGACAAGCAAAGTGTTCGTAAGTACATTGAAATACCATCATTATTTATAGTAGCTTCTAATTACGACTATATGTCTATTTAAAAGCCGGCAAAGCACCTGCGACACTCCTGGTGTTTCAGGTGTTCCTTTGTCTGCTCATAGAAGAGCAGGAGGAGCCGGAAAGAAGCAGGCAAAAAATAAATAAATAAATAAATCAAATATTTATATACAAATCTCAATTTTCAGACGGGCTCAGTGGCAGTGTCGTGACGGTACTTGCATTGGGTTTGACGGAAAATGCGACGGCATCGTTAACTGCCCCGATGGTAGTGATGAGTCCTTCCCGCTGTGTAGGAATATGAAGTGAGTTTCTTTTATCAGAATATCCATTCTACTAATGTTATAAATGCGAATGTTTGTGAGGATGTATATAAGTTTCTTTCACGCAAAAACTACTGAATTGATTATGTTAACTTGGTATACATGTAGGTAAGGGTTCACAACAACATATATAATTTTTTTCCCGATATTGCTACGGGATCAGAAATTAAGCGGGTGAAGCCACGGGGCGCGGCTAGTAGTACATGAAAAATTAAAAAGATACGGTCGGGAAAAATTTTATTTTTGAGGCTTCTGCCAAGTTTAAGTAAAAATTATAAGAATGCTAAAAAATATAAAATCTTGGACTTTACCAAGCAGATCATTTTGTTCCTACTTTGAATTGCATAATTCTATCAATTCTTCTATCTTTTTTTCTATTATTTGCTATGGATTTGCATATGTGAACAAAGGCTGTGATTGATACTAAACTATACTAAATATTTTTTATTTCGCAATTTGCTCTAGATGTCAAAGCAACTGGTTCAGATGTACCTACGGCGCATGTGTAGATGGAACAGCTCCCTGCAATGGTATCCAAGAGTGTGCTGACAATTCTGATGAGTTACTGCCACGCTGCAGGAACGAGACTGATGAAGTGAGGTAAGTGTCTATATAGGAAATATTACAGATATGATTACAGCTCCCTGCAATGGTATCCAAGAGTGCGCTGACAATTCAAACGAGTTACTGCCACGCTGCGGAAACGAGACTGATGAAGTGAGGTACGTAACTATAGAGGAAATATTACAGATGTGAAAAAAGCTCCGTGCAATGGTATCCAAGAGTGCGCTGACAATTCTGATGAGTTACTGCCACACTGCACGAAACTGAATGTATGAATGAACATGAAGTACTCAATGTTTCAGACGTAAAAACAGCACTATTTTGATATTCAAGAGTGTCTTGACAATTCTGAAGAATTTATGCTAGATGCAGAAACGAGTCATATTTAGTACCGTAAGTGAGTACAGAAAATATTTCAGATGTGGATGGAACACTCATGGATGATAAATATCCCATAAAATACTTCTACGAAACAGAAATGAAATGATATTCGTAGAGAAATAATAACATATTCCTACACGAATTCCAGGAATTTAGAATTCTCGAAACGATATGCCACCATTTGCAAAGATTTTCCTAGCAGCTGCTGCAAATCTTTGTATATTTCTAATTTGTACGTTATCTTTATTCCAAATATTTAACGCGAGATAGTTAACGCTTGTACATTTTTTTCAGTGGCCAATTTCGCTGTGACAATGGACAAATAATCTCTGCAGCCGACCATTGCGATGGCAAGGTCAACTGTGAAGACGGTTCAGATGAGACTGTCAAGTCCTGCGCAGGAAAGAAGTGCCCTGGTTACCTGTTCCAATGTGCGTATGGTGCGTGCGTGGATCAGGGCGCTGATTGTGATAATGTGAGTGTCTTTATTATTTAGCTGTTCTCATGTTCGCTTCTGTAGAATAGCCTATGTCACTCAATTAAGATGCAGCTTTCTAATGATGAAAGAATTCTTGAAGGCGGACCTGTAATTTTTGTGTGAAAACATTATATACAAAAACAATCGGTGATTATTATCATATTCCGTTCAGGGAACGCCTGTGAAATCAGTTTGATTACTAAAATTAATAATTAAAATAAATAAACTTATTTGCTTAGCTTTTTCAATCTTCCCCTTCAAATACGTAATTATAAAATTCTTCCCTGATTTATTTTACCTGACTAAACTATACTCGTAAGTGCGTCGCGGATTGATTAAGATTTGGTATCCCTGTATTAGTGAATAAGTCGTTGGAGTGTCTTAAAAATAATATACATAAATTTCAGATACAAGACTGTGCAGATGGATCAGACGAATCAGACGAACTGTGTAACCGTGTATCCACCGTAACTACCACGACAGTTCTGTAAGTAATCATTGATGACAAAATCTTAAATAACTTAAAACTTATGTTATATTTTACTACCCACGGTTTCACTTGCGTTTATTTCCCATTCCCATGGGATTTTTGGGATTAAAGCTTTTCTAATTTTATGCTCTTTTTTAAACTGTTTTAGTGCAAAATTTTCATCCAAATTGATTCAGTTTAGGCAGAAGAAGAGACGGATTTCGCATCGCAGAGTTTCGCATCTAAATATTAAGCAGAGATTCTTACGTACTTTGTTTTACCTTACAGTCCGGTGCAATCTGGCGCTTGTATAGTACCTCAACATCCATCGAACGGTAGATACGTAGTTACCGGAGCTCCCTCAGCGCAGCCTGGTAGTAGGTTCAACGTCCTGACTCTGAATGTGACCTGCAACGTGGGCTATAAGCCTCGTGGTGGCACCGTGTTCTGCGTGGAGGGCTCGTGGTCAGGCGACTATCCGGAGTGTATCCGTGAGTATATATATAGCTCCCCTGACCGATTTCGGTCATGGCCAATCTCAAGAGAGACTAGCGCAGCTGCGCAGGAGATATTATAGTGTACATACACAAACAACAGTATTTAATCACACATAAAATACACATACTACATTAAGATTAGAATAGTGTACATACAGACAGACTTACTAATAACGGTTTTTATACACACATAATATGCACATACTACAATAAGAATTTTTCAAAATAAAATCAGGTGTAATTGTAATATCTATTACGTAAGCTATTGTTGGACTGTATTTTGCTTAAGCCTATAATTCTTAACTTAGTGGAAATAATGAAACAAAAACGCCCGAATATTATAAAATATAACTTTCACTAGCAGGTTTCCGCGGTTGCAACCGCGTTGATTTTCGGGTTTTAAACTATATTGGTTCTAAATTTCATCCAGATCGGTTTAATAGTTTAGGCGTGAAGAAGAGACAGACGTGCACACAGACAGAATTACGTTCGCTTTTCATTTCCACACATAAATTTCACGCACACTCTTAAAATTTAAGAGCAAAACTTTCTCTACAGACTCACCTAACAAAGAAATACATTCCAGGTTACTGCCGCCTCAATCCTCACGAGAGCGTGACTTACCGTTGCCTCCTAACCGGCTCCAACTCCATCGAAGGTTCCAGAATCTGCAACCGAGAAGAGCCCGAAGGAACCACCGCACGATCAGAATGCAACAAACCGAATTATTACTCCCCCGCTCTTCTCCCACTGATGAGGTGTTCTGATGGAAACTGGGACTTCACCCCCACCTGTCAACCAGGTTTGGTCAAAAATGGCACTAATATTACTATACTTGTTCAAGATGGCGTCCAGGTGTATATTTCTAATTTTCAGTATGCTGGACAAGATAGAACTCCGGGTACAAATGTTAAAAATGGTACAAAAGTACCAAATAGTAATACAAACAATCCAATACAAAATAATAATCCTACAAATACAAATTTATTCACAACTAGCGCTCCTACAACGAATGAAGTAGATCCAGGTAGAAAAGATTATGACATTGACTATGGTGACTGGAGAATGGGCGCTAGTAATAAAAAGAAAACGAATTTAAATTTCTTCTTCGGTGGCAATAATTCTAAAATTCTTGTCAACGCGCCTGAATCAAAGATATTTTTTAAAGAATAGCTTTTTATTCAAAAAAAAGTTGCCAGTATCTTTCACAATTTTGTTTTTAATTTTGATGCTAAATGCAATTAAATATTTTTATATCATCTTTAATGTACAGCGTGTATCTTGCCAAAGATAGAGGACGTTATAAGAATCACATAAAAATATTATTCGCTTGTAATTAAAGCAAAAAGTACATAAAAATAACTACAAAATTTTTATTAAAGCTAACCAAATACACAAAATAACAGTAGTTCCTAGAATGTATACTCGTACTCCATTTTTAGATAACTCTTTAGTTACATTTTAGAATATTTCGGAATTAAAAAGCATCTAGTCTCACACGTAGATGAAAAATATGTGCCACAGTATACATTAGAAACGGTAGGTTAACTAAGTCTATGGTTTAGTATGAATGTCATTCAGGACAAAGTTCTTTTAAAATGTTAGAAAGCGAGTCATCATGACGAATCATACTATGCTAACTAATAAATATAATATTAACTATTTTCATATACATATCTTAATATTTTGTAATATTATCAACGGGATAGTATATTTACTTTTCAATATTCTAACGTTTTTAAATGTCACAGATAGATGTAATTAAAAACGTACATAATATTTATAATTAGAATCTTTTACATAATTCGTATACGTTTAATATATTTTTTAATTTTTATAAAGTCTAATTATTATTTTATTTTAGAAGCATATAATTATGATATACTTATGAATATCAGCATCATATTTTTGAGCTTTATGAAGTTGAGTACTGTTTTATGATTCGGGCATTCATATTTTAAGTTACTTAACATCGCTTATGAAATTTATTTAGTCATTGCGGGTGTTGGCTTGTGCATCACCTAAGGTTTTCGAAATAAATTGCTTTGTGCCAAATACTACAGTCACGTAGTTAAATAAGTCGATAATACTATAAACTAACCACTAACTTAATTAAACTAAAAAAAATTAACGACTACTAAATTTAATTAAAATCGGAATAAAAAAGTTAGACATAGTATACCGTCCGCGTCGTGACTATTAAATAATTTGTATGACTTCATTTATTGAACGACAAATATTCGCATATCTTATGTACCCTCTACACATCTGCATAAGCATACGCGGACGTCATCTGCAGGTGTTGTCCGCTGACGCACCGGGTCATATGTCTATGCGTAGACAAATGTAGTAGATAATTTACAATTGAATTAATTACAGTTAATGAGTACTATTAACGGTGATTCATTAATTTATATTATTTACAGATATAATTATAACAAGCTTTGAATTACTAATAAAGTATTGCGTATTTATTTATATGTTTATTTTATCCCTATATTTATATTATTCTTCTATACCGATAGTAAACATAAAAAACCTTCAATCAATCTTTTAAACGAAGATGAGTTACTGATTGTTATGTTTACTTTGGTATACATAATGTGGATATACTTCACCATATGTTTCACAGAGTTTTTCGATAATATTTAAGAAATCGAAAAACACTGTAGTCTTATGTGGTACAATACCCGGGGAAGTGATAAAAATAACGCATAAAAGGACTAGATACATGCAATATCGTGACGGTTTTAGCATTCTAAAATAAATAATAGTTGTTGGTGTTCGAAGAAAACAGTTGCCATGCCGCATGCGCCATTTTTCTTCGAGCTTCCACTTCTGAGTCTACTTTGACGCGCAATTTGATACGATTGCCATATCTTAAAATAACTTACTCATTTTTCGAAACATGGCAATATAAAGAAAAAAAATAGATAAATATAATAAAAACTATAAAACGTTTCATAATAATTGTCTCTCCATATGCCTATGAATTCCATTCATGAAATAACATAATAGAATCCACATAGGACTAGCTGAATTATGAAATGTTATGCATTAAAACCGTAGTATTTAGTATGTAAGTGGTATATCGTATATAGATGTAGTATTATAGAAAATTGTAATAGGATGGACGATAATAAAGTATTTTTCTTTGGAATATTGTTTTATTTACCTAATCCTCCATCCTATTATAAAAATAATACTTACTGAAATAAAATGACTATGAATAATTGAATAATAATAAATCATAAAGTTTACAAGAAGTTTTGTTTTAGTCGTACTATTTGTGTTGAACTACATACATACATCACAAAATATGATAGTGAGATAATTACATAATATGTAGGCTCTTAACGCTATTTCAGTTAAAAAAGTAATATATTTTAATATTTAAATATTTGCTAAAGACCTATGTACACATAAGTGCACCATATAGGTCAGGCAGTAGGTTAGGATGCAGTTTTACCTGATCGCATTTGACGTTCAGGCTGACTGATACTTAGGCTCCCTTAGCGAAGTCCGCGGATGCATCTGATGATGTGTAGAGGGGACCTTAGATAGAACTTGCCTTCAGACCAAATTACACAGACACGATATGGATTTGGATCCGTTAAGTTAGAACTGAAAGAACTGTCTCTATATTCCTTTACAGTACCACCTCGTGGGCTATAAATAAAGTCTACTGCAATTTATGAGACTGCCTGTAAAACGATAAATTTGTGATAAGATAGGCAGAGTTTAAAAGAGAGGTAGTACGGAATGTTTTTATTCTCTCACGTAAATAAATCTACTGTAATATTCCACTGATTACCTGTCCAATTAGCTAATATGGCAACATTTAACAACATTTTAATAAAACATACCTACAATACATTCTAGAAAAATGTACTAGGCTTTTTATATGATACACATTCATGTATGACTAGTTGTTCCGCGCGACAGAAGTATATTGCTATATTAGCTATAGTCATCCTCTACTAATGGTCTATCTAGCACAAAAATATATTAACAAATCGGGCCAGTAATTTTTAAGATGAGCACGTTCAAACAAAATATTATGAGTAAAGATATTTACAAATTTTTCATAATAACAAGTTGAATATCAATCAATATAAGGGGAGGCACTGTTCCACAGGTTACCACCTAGTTCAGGGGACAGGGCACTATTGTGTAAGTTAACCTGTTTTTTGAAAATAAACTTTATTTTATTTTATTTTTATCTAGAATGCGGTCGAGTGACCCCAGAAGGGATTCAGCTAGTGCTGGGGGGCTGGGTCGCTAAACGCGGGGAGCTGCCGTGGCACGCCGGCATCTACTCCAAGCGGACCACTCCATACAAGCAGATCTGCGGTGGATCACTTGTTAGTAACACTGTGGTCATATCCGGTGAGTGCGAAATATTATGTATTCTATAGTTATAATCGTTATTACCGTGGCACGCAGGAATTTACTCCACAAAAACATTCCATTCAAACAGATTTGCGGTGGATCACTAGTTAGCAACACTGTGGTCATATCTGGTGAGTGCGAGATATTATGTTTTTTATAGTAATAATAGTCATTACCGTCCACACGCAAAATAGGCGCGTAAGCCGTCGAGTTGCGGATACCAGCCCAAACAACTAACTAGTCATTACGTGGCACGTCGGAATTTACTCAACAAAACATTCCATACAAATAGATCTGCGGTGTCACATTCGTCAGCAATACTGGGGTCATGTCCGGTGAGCGACAGAAATACATGTATTTAATCTAATTTTCTCCATTCCTGTGAAATATCTGGATCTACTCCAAACAGAGCACTCCATATAAACAGGTAAACAGTGGCTCACTCATCAGCTATACTGTGGTCATATCCGGTGAGTGTAAGGAATATTATGTATTGTGAAGTAATACTTATTATTACTGTGGCACGCCGGGATTGACTCAACAAAAACACTCCTTACAAACAACACTGAGCAGTCAGCGACACTGAGCTTATGTCCATTTAGTGAGAGAAATATTATCTACACTTTTCTAATTTCTGATGTTCGTTATTCCCGTAGCATGTCGGGATCTACTCTAAATGGACCTCTCTTACAAATAGAACTGCGGCATGACCATGTAAATTATTCTTACTCTTACTTACTTACTTACTCCAGGCGCAGGGATCCAAAGCGGGTCTTGGCCTCCGACCCAAAGCACGCCATTTCTCTCTCTTACTCTTTGAAAGTTTCGTGATGCTGTAATAAGACTCTAATTGGTGGCAGAATATTTTGTACTGCAATGATCCGGATCCCTATATAAAATGTATTAGAAGCCAAGTAATGAAGGCTGAACTGAGGAATCTCTATGCTGGATTTAAATCTTCAATTATTAATATATTCTTTTTTCAGCTGCTCATTGTTTCTGGGATGACTTAACCAAGAAGCAGCCAGCGCAAAAGTACGCCGTAGCAGTGGGCAAACTGTACCGACCGTGGAATGAGGACAAGGACGTCGACGCACAGAAGTCTGACGTGAGTGTGTTAGCATCTACCATGAAACCTCAATTTGTGTTTTTAAATTTGTAATATCAGTATTTAAAATCAAAATACCTTCTTCCAAGAACACAGTACACCAACCATTTGCTTGTATGTTGTTAATTACCTGCATTTTTATTTTGTGTTCTAAGAAATAAATATTTTTTTCTTTCTCCCTTCTTTCTAAATACAACAGTCATTTGCATGCCGTTTAACGTTGCAGTTGACGTACTAACTTTTTTCTACACTATGTTATTTTTGCATGACTAGATGTTAAGTGACCGCAGTCCATGAACATCCAAGCAAAGCAGATGCCTGGCCGGCTTGAAGCAAGGGGAGGGAATAATGAGAGGATTAAAGATGGGAATAATGAGAAATTTGGAGAGGAGTAAAACAGGATGGGAGAGGAAAGGGATGAAAATACGGGCCTCTGGGCGTATGAATTCGTATTGCTAATGATTTTGTTTAAGCATTCACTTATGCACAAAATTACTAAATGTTTTCCAGGTAAAAGCCATAGAAATCCCAGCCCGTTTCCAAGGTGCTGCGGCGAACTTCCAAGAAGACATCGCCATAGTGATTCTAACCGTCGCCATCGAGTACAAGACATACGTGAGACCGGTGTGTTTGAGCTTCGACTATGACTTCGAGAAACAGCAGCTCAGCGTGGGCAAGTGGGGCAAGGTAATCTGACATACATACACAATGAATAATCTGACTTTATATATATGTATATAGTGTAGTTTCAAATAAAAGGTCGTGATTTACACATTACTAGCTGAGCTCTGCAGTTTCACCCGCGTATAAATATCCCGTTTCTGTTGGACTTTTTTATAGCCAAGCAGGCAAACGAGCAGACGGGTCATCTGATGGCAAGTAATGTTCGGGATAAAAACCAATGTCCTTCCTCGGGTATCAAAAAATTTCTGTACAAAATTTTATCCAAATCCAGTAGATTCGGAACATCTATACTAATATTATAAAGAGGAAAACTTTGTTTGTTTGGTTGTAATGAATAGGCTCCGAAACTACAGGACCGATTTGGATGAAATTTTGTACAGAGATACTTTGAGACCCCAGGAATGACATAGGATAGTTTTTATCCCGAAAATCCTACGGGAACGGGATGTATACGCGGGTGAAACTGCGGAGCTCAGCTAGTATTCAATATAAACAAACAAACAAACATTTCCGCACTATAATATCAGTATAGACAACGCGAGGTCTAGCTCGGAGCGAGCCACTAGTAGCACTGAAACTCTAAATGTGTTCCAGGTAGCAGGTTGGGGTCTAACAGGCGAGAACGGCCCGGCGTCCCCCACGCTACAAGTCGTCAACTTTCCCTTCATCGACGTCAACAACTGCATCGCCAACTCTCCCCCGGGCTTCAGAGAGTACATCAACAGTGACAAGTTCTGTGCTGGTTTCCTTAATGGTAAGCTCCTATGTTCAAACTAGAGATGAAACGGATATCATGTCCGGTATCCAGCCCTGGTTTCACTATAGTAATATTATTAGAAAAAGAAAGAGAAAGAAGAGAATATTATATGAGAAGTATACAATACTACATAAATTAAATCTAAAATAGATGTTTCATAAATCTCGAAATTATGAAAAATTAAATAATTTTAAATCGAGGTTACATGTGACGGAGTAAAGCCTCCTCTATACATAAGCATACACGGATGTTACGACGGCGTGATATGTCTATTCATAGACAGATGAAGAAGGTAATTTATGTCCACGAAGGTAATTTATGTCGATAGATGACGTCCGCGATGTGTAGAGGGGGCTTAAGAGAAACGTTAAATACCTACGTAATCACATTTAATAAACTTATTTTAATAAAATATAAACAAAAGAAAAACTGTTTCAGGTACTACACTATGCAAAGGTGACAGTGGAGGGGGCCTAGCCTTCCCCGACTGGGAAATGGGAGTAGAAAGGTTTTACTTACGGGGCGTAGTGTCCACCGCGCCAACCAACGACAATCTTTGTAACGCGCATACGTACGTTACTTTTACGCAGCTCACCAAACATGAACACTTTATTAAGGAGTATTTGAGATAATAAACTGTTTTATATGAATGTGTTTTATTTATTAAGTAAAATAAAAGCAAGAATGAAAAGGGTCCATCATTCTCCGATCCCCTGTATTCACGTCTGTGTATGCGTCTGCAAATGTGTAGAGCAGGCATAACAGGCACATATATATCACCTTCACAGAGCCTAGTATTATATTATCTATGACGGAGCTCACCTGACATGAACATAAATAAATAAAACTTAACTATGAATATATTTTATTTTCTTTATTTACAAATATCGGTAAGAATGGCGGGGGCCTGCAAAATAGGGAAACAGTGTTTCCTGTGTAATATCCTGAACAGAAATACATGATGTATCTAAAAAACAGGCTGAATAGAATTATAATTATATTCTTTATTCACCCCTCCATATAAATATTATTAATAATATCAATAACGTAACTAGTAGTGCTTTGTCTGCTTTTAGACGATAGATACGAAACATTCAACATTGTCCGTTTACCCTATTGTGCCCTAGTGCTTATTACACCCAGTGTAATAAGCATTAAGGATCATTGCCATTAAAAATTTGTGTAATATTAGTAAAAGCAGGATGGAACGTACTATGATGATTGGATCGTTCTTACTCCCTTATAATAAACTACCATGCGCTAGAGAACCTACTCTTATCATAGGGCCCTTAAGATTAGGTAGTGTAAAAGGCAAATGTTTTTATTTCGACTTATTTTATAGACGTGACAGCAACAGCCTATTTTATTCGAACAATATGACAATTGACAATCGACATTGACATTTAAATGACAGTTGACACCACTGTATTTTGATTTTGAAATTCGAATACAAGTTTCAAATTGTGGATATAAAATGCAAAGTTTTAAATGAATGAAATAGCTGTATTTTGAGCAAAAACCTTGAAAATATCCTTGTACCTGCATTCACACTGCTGTTGCTATAATTTGGCATGTTATATTATTATTAAGTTATTAACAAAAACTCGTATGAAGTGCTCATCTCACATCATGAGTATTTTTGGGTTTGTTCCTCGAGATGAATTTAATTGTCAATGTTGTTTACGACTTTGGTATTAGTTGTTTAACATATCATTCAATAGAACCGGCTTGATGGTCGCGTTCTCTTAGAAATAAAATAGTTTAGTAAAAAAAAACTTAGGATTTGTATTTAATATGATCTTTTTATAAGATCTTTTGTAGTGTTTGTGTCAATTATCTAGTAATATTAATCTTTGAATAAAAACATTAAAATGATAACTTCTCAACTCCTTATCTTTATGGGTAAGTAGAATTATATATTTTGCGAACTTAATTAACTCTGTTCTTATAAAACTATCCTTACAAAAATGCTTAAATGCAAAAGTAACTCTGTGTGTCTCATCTTCACGCCTAAATTACTGAACTGATTTGGATGAAATTTTGTGGAGATTATGTGAAGCTCAAGAAAGGACATAGGATAGCTATGATAGAATGGGAGATAAATGTGGGTGAAATAGCAGGGGACTGCTAGTCTATACTAATAATAAAAAGGAAAGATATGATTTTGTGCTTGCTTGTTTGAATTAAATAGGCTCCAAAACTATTGAATAAATTAGGGTGAAATTTTATACAAAGATTTGTTGAAACCCAAGTAAGGACTCCAGAGTCCTACTACCTACTACCCTAGTAGTTTTAATCCTGAAAATACTATGGGAATGTGAGATTATGTGAGAGTACATTGTAAACATCTCAAAATACATGTTGCCAAAAAATAAAGATAAATATAGCAGTAAAACATATCAATTAATACTAAATATTGTGTAAAAACCCAAACATGAGCAATTATACACAATTAAATTATTTTACTTCCTGATAACTCTATTATTCTCCTTCAGCTTAAAACAGGTTTTCCCTAAACTATTTTTAGACCTAGGTGATGAGTAAAACTGCTCAAAATGAGGAAGACTTGAAATTAAATAATAATATATGTATATTCCATACTGAAATTATTTGTTATAGATATATAAAATAAATTATAAACTATATTAAATATTTTTTTGTGTTGTAAGATTAATTTTTAAACTTTTAATTAGAAAAATGGATATTGTAATTGTATTAAAGTTATGTATTATTAAAAAATTAAAGTAAGTTAATTTAATTGTTATAAAAAAATAAAATATATGTCTAAAATAACTTTGTATTAAAAGAAAAATAAAACAATAATAATATTTTTTTTATTTAAATCTAGACATATAATAAAATCGTAGACTAGCCGCGTCTGTACATTAAATATTTTTAAGAAAAACATTAGTGTTTCCTGTTTTATTTATGCTCCCAAGCTCAAAACAATGATTCTTAGAATTTTTGTCTGTTTGTCGGCCGTTTGTACGCACTGAATTCGGAAACGGCTTTACCGAATTAAATGCGCTTTTCGATGATATATTACGGCAAGCCTCTCAGAAGGTTTAGTGTTTGTTTTATCCAAATCTGTTTACAAGCAATTAATATATGAGGGTTCAAAGCGATCCATCAAAAAATATCATCAATGCGCGCAGGTAGATTAAGTTGAACCTTTTTTAGTGTTGCTTCCATAGTAGTTTTAATGATAAATATAGCCTTTTCTTGATCTCCAAAGTAGATAAAGATCGCGGCGGCTCTTCGCAACAAAGACTAACCAACATGCAGAAGATATTATTTGGGCCCATAAGTAAATATTTGTTAAATACGTGCAAACATACAAGTCTCTTTCATTCTGAGAGTATACAACAGATTTCCAAAATGACAATATTTTGCAAAAAAAATAAAACAGAATTATGAGAATTCTATAAACATGAATAGTGAAACTTTTGTTACACAATTAAATTGTGTAACAAAAGTTTCACAAGGATTTACTTCGGACGTAAAAAATAACAGTTATTAGATATTTCTTTTAAAATAAAATATAAGTTTGTTAATGGGATTTTTGCAAAAATGAACTGTTGATAAGATATATTTACAAACGTACTTTTCTAAATCGTAAAAATTGTCATACCACCTCTACTTCGAATATACACAAATTACAGAATTTTGTAGTCCACGCGGATGGAAAGCTACTGAAAGATATAACATAAGAATTCTTAAAATACAAATATAAAAAAATCGTAAATCCACTAAACGTTTACGTTACGTTAACGTTTACGTTTTTTCAAGATATTACAAACATCAAAATCTTCACAATTTTCATGATATACTGATTGTTTGTTTTATTATTATTTATTTTACAGCACTATCTCTGCTTGTGTCACCATACACCCTCGATGTTTTACCAGAGAATGAATCCCAACATTGGTTACTTAGGTAAAATTTCTTTAATATTTACATATTTTCTGAATAGTGTAATAGCAGTGCTTACTTCAAACTATAAATAACGACTATAAATGCGAAATTAACTCTGTCTGGATGTTCGTCTCTTCTTCACGTCTTAACCACTGAACCGATTGTTTGATGTTGTATAAAAATTTGCAAACTATACGTTTGAAACCCGAGAGATTAAAAAGAAGATTTTATTCCGGAAATCCCACGGAAACGCGTAATATACGCGGGTGAAACCGCGGAGCATAGCTAGTTTAAAATACAGATAATACTGAACTGCTACCAGATTATTTATTTCTTATTTTGTTCTCCATTCTTCAGATATATAATTTTTTTTTTATTTGTCGTCATAGCGACATCGGAAATAAGTATATAATTGGTGTACAATGTAAAGGTTTATGAGGTACAGCCTGGTGATAGACAGACAGACAGCAGATACCCAGTAATGGCGTCCCTTTTTCAAAAATAAATAATAGAAAAAGAAATATAGCCGAGTGTGGTATCAAATGAAAGGTCTTGATTTATACATTACAACGCGAGGTCTAGCTCGGAGCGAGCCACTAGTTTAACGTTTTTATATTTTTCAGACACCTAAGCAGCCCGCAATTGCTCAATAGATTTAAAAGACAAGCTTATAAATGTCGGTAAGTACCACTTTTTTTACAAGGTAATTATTTCTTTTTTTTATATTATAGCAGGCAAGTGGGGCGTGCGGTTCACCTGATGTTAAGTAACTGACTGCAGCCCATGAACATCTTCAACATCAGAGTGTCGAGATGCCTTGCCGGCTTGAAGGAAGGGGATTTATCAAAGGAAGTCGTGAGAGGAGTAGGACAGGACGGGAGAGGAATAGGATGGGAATACAGGCCTTCTTCTTTAAAAGGAAATTAAATAACAAATGCATATACATATATTGATTTAACGATAAGTGAACCATCGTATAATTAGTTGTAGAGACGGTTTATACTTGCTCGCTTCAACAGGGGGAGTGAGACGTTTAAAAATAGTGAAAAACAAAAACTTGTCCACTTTATGCTGAGTGCATGGCCTTTTCATTATAGGTCTTATTAAAATAAGTAATATAAGGTAATTTTAAGCCATAAATGTACCTATAATGAATAAAGATTTTTCTTTCTTTCTTTCAATGCAACTAAATGCATATATCTACTAACGTGAAGTAAGAAAGAAAAATAATAAGGGTAGTATTATATTTTCAGCGTGAGCGAGTTCCAATGTCTGGACGGCAGTTGCATCAGCATGCCGCAGAAGTGCGATGGGAGAGTCGACTGCCCTAACGGTGATGATGAACGAGCCTGCGTTACCAAGTAAGTTTTATATTGTAGTAAACAAATGTGAAGCTCTTTGAAGATGGACTCAAAGAGCTTAACATATCAAAGCGGCTCGCTACTATTTGCCGAGAAAGGGCCCTGAGTGAGGTCAGTGGTGACTAACGTCCATTTTTAATAATGTATCAATGATGATGGATAGATTGTTATGTCAAATTATATGACAATAGATAGACAAAAGTCATACCAAATGTATCCGTCGTTAGGATATTGAAATCAAAGTTAAAGCAAATAGATAGATTTGTCTGACTTTAGTTAGCAAAACAAGGGATAGATAGAATATTGAAAACGGTCGTAAGATGACAGTTATGTTCGTGAGTGTTTAAAAAATTGTGTGTCTACCTCCGTTCATTTCCACGAAATTTCGGGCTCTTTAAAAATTGACTTACAGTCTCCCCTTGTCTTTTGATGCGCTTAACATGGGGCTGTAAATATTTTATTATCGGTTCCCAGGTGTTATAAGTCTCAAATCATTTTCTCTATTGAATGTTTGATGTTTTTAAATTTCAATGGCCTCGCATAACAGTCGTGGAAAAATCTATTTATTTATTTAAACTCTTTATTACACCATATATATTCAAGAGACCACAATAAACTTAAAATAATATATTTTTATCTTTTGTTCTTTAAATCTATTTTCACGAACAAGGATTTGAGGTTGGTCAAAGCGTATATAATGATTTGGTTTGTCCAGGGTGTGTTCGCATACAACTGACTTCAAGTTACGCCTGGGCTTAATATTATGTTATTTTCCTGCTGTTTTCAACATTCCATCTATCCCTTGTTTTGCTTACTAAAGTCAGGCAAATTTATCTATTTGCACTTACTTTGATTTCAATATGCTGTCGACTTTGTTATGACTTTTGACAATCTACGGCCGTTTTCAATAATATATCAAAGATTATTATTCATAGATTGTTACCTCAGATTATATGACGTAAGACTGACAAAAGTCATAGAACAGGCTATCCGTTGACAGCATATTGAAATCAAAGTAAGTGCAATAGATAGATTTGTTTGACACTAATTAGTAAGCAAAACAGGGGATGGATAGAATATTTAAACGGCCGTTAATGTCATTTAATCTGAGATGACAATCTATTCATAATCTTTGAAAATACATTATTGAAAACGGCCGTTAGTCGTCTTCTAATACTTCTGTAGTTTGACGTATGTATGGGAGACCACATTAACAGTCCAAGTATACCCTTCTTGGAACTGTATGGGTCTTCATGCGGTTTCAGAGTACGCACTTCGGACAAATAAAATTAATACATTATTATTTTTATAGGAATATAAACAAATGTAACGATGGTACCGACATATCGGTGGACAAGATGTGCGACGGCAAAGTGGACTGCCCCGACCGAAGCGACGAAACGCTCGCACTTTGTAGAAAGATGCAGTAAGTATTCAAAATTTATAACTAGCTGTGTCCCGCGGTATCTCCCGCTAATAAAAACTATCCTATGTCCTCTTGTGTTCAAAGAATCTTTGTACAGAATTTTTTCAAAATTGGTTCAGTAGTTTAGCCGTAAAGAAGAGACAAAGAAACAGACGTAGAGAGTTGTTGCGCATGCATTTATAATATTGGTAAGAAGTAAGGAGTTTAGTTAAAAAAAATAAACGAATCGTCATCTATGGAAAGGATAGTTTTACTAATAAATTTTTTCATTAAGACGTCATAACTACCTTTCGTCATACAAACTTTATACAAAGCACTGTGTTGCGAGAAAGGGACAAATAATAAATACAGACCGAATAACCGGTTGGTGTTTTAACGGATTTTTGAAAATGAAAATTTTGACATGAAAATTTTTTTATAGTTTTTTCCACTACTAACATGAAAAATTGTATGAAAGGTATATTTGGTATATATAAGTTACTCTATTATGATAATATTGCACATGTCCAGACTAGCTTTTTCCACTACTAACATGAAAAGTTGTATAAAAGGAAAATTTGGTATGAGCAGCTACTCTATTATGATAATATTGCAGATGTCCAAACTATAGCTTTTTCCACTACTAACATGAAAAGTTGTATAAAAGGAAACTTTGGAATGAGCAGCTACTATATTCTGATAATATTGCAATTGTCCAGACTATAGTTTTTTCCACTACTAACATGAAAAGTTGTATAAAAGGAAACTTTAATATGAGTCAGCTACCCCTTTGATAATATTGCAGATGTCCAGACTACCTCTTCCGTTGTACCTACGGCGCATGCGTGGACGGTAACGCGGCCTGCGACAACGTAACCGACTGCGCTGATAACTCCGACGAACTCCTGCCCAAGTGTAGAACAGAGAGGGATATTGTGGGGTGAGTATTTTGTATAAATAAGGTTACATAGCTAGCGTTTCATTCGTCGTTTTCGTCCTAAACTCATAAAAAATATTGAAAAGGGTCGGCGTGGTTTTGTTAATTTAATATGATTTATTAATGAATGTATTTTTGACTGCGCGCGAGTGAGTTTTCCTAAATGTCATGACAATTATTATTAGCCGACCAAGCAAGGATAGTACTTCGGTACTTCTAGATAAGAGCTGTAGTTATGGGACAGTTTATTTTACTTCATCCACCAAAATCTTAATTTAAAAGGCCAAAGTTAACAGTGGTGAGCCAAGAATTCATGTGAA
>LQNK01001311.1:171479-188936 GCA_001586405.1 Phoebis sennae
CCGATTATTTTTCTTTGTTTTTAGCAAAATATTTTCATTTGGTTTTTGTGCAGATTGCAATTACAGTTTGTTTTACTTTTGTTTTACTACAAAGTCGGCATGAAGTAGTATATTACTACGCTGAGATCGTTGCGGTGCGTAAGCACATTTCAAATCCGTCAATGATAACATGTGATGTTAATTCCTCGTCTTTACATTGTAACATTATTAATTACGATTTTCAATAAGCAATTTCATTTCAGCGACAAATTCAAATGCAGAAACGGTGAAAAGATAGACTCGTTCTTCGCATGTGACGGCGTGTCCCACTGCCCGGACGGGTCGGACGAAGAGTTGCGCGTGTGTGCCGGCGCCGTGTGTCCGACGAACCTGTTCCAGTGTGCGTACGGCGCGTGCGTGGATGAGGGCGCTGACTGTAATGACGTGAGTGACAGAAATACAGATAGACGCACAGAATACACAGGCAGGCTCACAGACAGACATACAGACGATCGCACATTTCTCAGCTCGTGTATATGACAGATAAAAGCATAAAAGGCAGATGTAGTGACGCTAACTATACGTGCATCTGTGTGAGTAAAACTTGAAAATTTCGAAGCCCTTGTGATGTGTTGTGTTAAACTAGACGACCAATTTGTATTTGCTATTGAAGTTTGTATTTCCTTTTCGGCGTTACTTGAGTCTTCGGCTTTATACAGTTTGGATACTAGATTATTTTGTAAGTACAGTAACTCACATAATATATGCAAATAATGAATAAATCAAATACGTATACGCACTTGTGTGCGAACATAATACATAGATAAAACATACAAACATAGTACTAAATTAAATCGGAATGTTACATGCATTTTACAATTCTACATTTTTACTTAAGATTAGCTAATCCGCGTGGCTTTCCTCTCGAAACATTATGTTATATATTACTAGCTTTCCGCCCGCGGCTTCGCACGCGTAGGCTACTAATTTCTGTATTCTTTAGGGCGCACAACAAAAGTTAAAAAAAATTACGGTCGCAGGACCGGTGAGATATGCGCATGTCCATAGTTTTTTTTATAATTTTCTATGGAATTAGGTTTGACCAATCTCACAGTGCGTAGGCCTTCAAAATACAGAAAATTGTATCTCACGCGAGCGAAGCCGCGGCCGAAGAGTTAGTTATTTTTGAAGGTTTTTGAGAATTTATTAATGTTTTTAACGTCTTAACCTATACGTTAAGAGTGTAAAAAGGCATGTCCGAAACTCAACCAAAATCGCGCATAGTCACGTGGTATGACATTTTCACGACTTTAGAAGCGTATATCTCAAAAAAATATTTATTTTAACAAAAAACGCAATTAGAATCCTCCATTTTATTTCAAAAGACCTATCCAATGACACCTCATTTAATAATGTATTCGCGAATTTATTTTTTTATCTCCGTTTACATGTATGAAAAGCTACCCCTAAAAATATTTTTTTCAAATAAAATGTAGCCTATAAGTTGCACCTAATATTGGTCTATCAGCATGTAAAATTTTATCAAAATCTGCCCAGTGGTTATTACGTGATTGACGCACATACAAACAGATAAACAGACAAACAGACAAACAGAAAAAAAAAATTCTAACCATGGTTTTGGTATCTATAGAACATACATGTTACATGCCAATTACTCTTTTTGAAAAATATTCAATGTACAGAAATGGTTCGGTTACTGTTTTATTATATGCATAGACTAGCTTTCCGCCCGCGGCTTCGCACGCGTGGGCCACTAATTTCTGTACTTTTTAGAGCCGCACAACAAAAGTTTAAAAAATTACGGTTGAAGGACCGCTTATATATGCACATGTCTATAGCTTTTTTATAATTTTCTATGGAAATAGGTTTGACCAAAATCTCACAGTGCGCGCGCCTCTTCAAAATACAGAAAATTGTAGCCCACGCGAGCGAAGCCGCGGGCGGATAGTTAGTTATTTTTTGAAGGGTTTAGAGCATTCATTGAGTGTTTTAATGTCTTAATCTATACGTTAAGAGTATAAAAAAGCATGTTCGCAACTCAACCAAAATCTCACATTTTCACGACTTTAGAAGCGTATATCTCAAAAAATATTTATTTTAGCAAAAAACGCATTTAGAAACCTTTATTTCATTTTTAATGACCTTTCCAATGACACCTCATTTAATTATCCATTCGTGAATTTATTTTTATACCCTCCGTTTACATGAATGGAAAGCCACCCCTAAATTTTTTTTTCAAATAAAATGTAGCCTATAAGTTGCATCTAAAATTGGTCTATCAGCATGTGAAATTTAATCAAAATCTGCCCAGTGGTTATTACGTGATTGACGCACATACAAACAGATAAACAGATAAACAGACAAACAGACAAACAGACAAACAGAAAAAAAATTTTTCAACCATGGTTTTGGTATCTATAGAACATACATATTGCATATCATTTACTCTTTTTGAAAAATATTCAATGTACAGAAATGGTACGGTTACTGTTTTATTATATGTATAGATATAGCCTATAAAAGCCTATGTTACATAATGTAGCTTTCGAGTGACGAAGGAATTTATAAAATCGGTCCAGTAGTTTTTGTTTGTTTGTTTGATTATTCATTACAACCAACCAAACCAAACTTTCCTCTTTATAATATTACTGTAGATTAATCTACAGTTTTATTTCACAGTCATTTTGGATTTAATAAAATACATATATTAATTTAAAAATTCATCATTTTTGCATGTACCATTATATCCTACATTTTCTTGAAACATGTACACCAACGTTCTTTGGCCTCAGATCCAAGAATGCGCCGACGGCTCGGACGAGGAGGCCGTGCTGTGCAAGCGCACGACCACCACCACTACCACCACCACTACCACTACCGCTGCTCCTGTTGTACAGTGAGTCATTCATTTTTACCGTCTACAAGGTGAAAACGGGACCTTATGCAGCCGCTGTCTGTTTACCTGTTACCTGTCCTGAAGTTTATTTTAGGATTTTCTGCTTAATTATCATAAAAAACGAAAAGAAAATACTTTTTTTTTGGTATGAAGTTATTTTTCGTAATAGTTGTAATAAAATACTCATTTTTGAATATATCATAAATTTTAATTATTTTTAATAAAAACAGAGGAACGAGGCCGACTCGCACTTGGCAATATGTACTCATCAAACATTATTAAAGTAAGAAATTCATCCAGCTATCATTATATAAGTTAGTTGTTATGATATTTGGTCTTAAAACAACTTATGTAAACAAATAATAATGTGTTAATTGTGTCTTGTGTTGCTAATTTTTTTTTATATTCTGGTATCTAATGTCAGATCGTAAATACTCTAAACAAATATAATATATTCATACTATCCCCATTTGTATGTTACTTAATTGATTTAGTTTTTTATTCTGGATTCTTAAAACACTTGTATTATTTCCATACATTTTTACCAATGTATATTATTTAAAAAAACGTATTTCTCTAACAGATCACAAATGTGCGTCCTACCCCCCCACCCCAAGAACGGCGCGTACAAGTCGAACTACGTGTACTTAGGCGATGCTGAGTCGTCGCTCATCTTCGTGAACACCACCTGCGCGCCGGGCTACAAGGTGGTGGGAGACGAGACGTTCTTCTGCAACAACGGGATCTGGTCCGTGACGTCATTCCCGCGCTGTTTACGTGAGTATTGTATTCGTAAAAACGTTAAGTCATCAAATAACTGTTCAGGGACATTTAACACCATCTAGTCCCAAACTAAGAAAAGTCTGTTTACGGAAAATAAATAACAGATAGGCATACTTAAACATACTTTCTAGTTTTAATTTAAAGACTTTTTTTACACTATTTATTTTAAAACTGTTTAATTACAACCGGTTTCGAAAATTCATCATCAGGTAGTAATTTGAATTTTTCGACGCCGGTTGTAATTAAATAAAGTTTTAAAATAAATAAAGTTTAAAAAAATGAAAAAAGTGTAAAAAGGTCTTTAATAAGAAGTCACAATACAATCTTTCAATTATATACTTTTTTGTTATATATGTGATTACTACTTATATTCACTTGTTAGTTGTTAGCTGTCATCAAAGTCTTATAAAAGAGTAGGCCATATACTCTTTGGAGTAGGCGTTCAATATTTGCACAGACATGAAATGGACCTCGTACTCTCGAGGTCTGCTAAAAAATATAAGGAAAGAAACGCCCCCTTTTCCATCGTATCAAGTGTGGTAGACTCCTACATATTATAAGTAAATTGTCTTTTTTCGGGTTCCGTACCTCCAAAAGAAGAAACCTTTTTATATGATTATTATAGAATCACTTCGTCGTCCGTCCGTCTGTCTGTCTGTCAAGACGTTTTTTTCATGTAAAAAAGTTCATTTTGACACAAAATAATTGTTTACAAGTTATATTGTTCCACTGACTTCCGGACTAGTAAACACTGTGTCGACTGCCAGAGGCTTCCAGGAATGTGGATACATGTTTTATTTATGTCTATGATGATATAAAACAAAAGTAAAATTAACTTGATAACCTAATGTTAGTATTATTTTCCCAGGGTCTTGCAG
Organism: Phoebis sennae; assembly: GCA_001586405.1. NCBI lineage: Eukaryota > Metazoa > Arthropoda > Insecta > Lepidoptera > Pieridae > Phoebis > Phoebis sennae. Next base: position 176,037 of record LQNK01001311.1, read on the forward strand.
AATAGAGCCTTCTGACAGTGTGATATACCGTTGCTTGGTGACGGAATGGAACGGAGCAGACACCACCAGGAACTGTGATGAGGAAGAGATAGAGGGTACCCTGGTACAGCCGGAGTGTCGCAGACCGAACTACTTCAGTTCCACGGATCTGCCGTATATGATGTGCGTGGATGGCAATTGGAATTATAAGCCGAAGTGCAACCCAGGTCAGTTACTTTTCGATATCAATCAGTTTCGCGTAAAGAAGCGTCGGTCGCCTCTACAACTATTTATATAGTTTAATACTATTTATTAACTCCGGACAAAAATTAGATAACGGATGGTATTCGTGATGACTGTTCGAAGGGGGCTGAGTAATTGTGTCGGTGTAAGGCGTGTGTGTGTGCGTTGCTTGAGCTTGCTTTGGTGGTATTTCTGTACCAATAACTAATTTTTTTAGTGCCTTACACTAAAAAAAAGTAAAAAACCCTTATTTTATTTTTCAAATCTATTCAAAGTCGGTGCAAAGTGTTGTTAACACTATTTTATTTTCTTAATTTTATTTTGTTTTATTTTAACACTATAGATTTCAGGCAGAATATCAGTGTTGTGGTTGTAAGATCATAACTTATGCTGAGCCGGACCTTTTTCCAAGAACACAGTATACCAACCATTTATGTTGTTAAAAACCTACATTTTTATTTTGTGTTCAAAGAAAAATTTTTTCTTTCAATTTAAAAAATAGGTGTGAGAAAGTGGGATATATTTTTTGAAAAAAAAAATTAAGAATTGTCTTCACAGAATGCGGTACATTAACGCCACGAGGTGAGACCCTGATCCTCGGCGGTCGGACGGCAGAGCGCGGCGAGGTGTCGTGGCACGTGGGCATCTACTGGAAGAACATCACCAGGATGAGCACGCAGCACAACCAGATCTGCGGCGGCTCGCTCATCAGTGACACTGTTGTGCTGTCCGGTCAGTTTTATACATTTTCAGTACATTTTTGTAAGAACTAGCCACGCCCACGTAACTTCTGATTCCGTGGGCATCTACTGGAAGAACATCACCAGGATGAGCACGCAGCACAACCAGATCTGCGGCGGCTCGCTCATCAGCGATACTGTTGTGCTGTCCGGTGAGTTTTATACATTTTCAGTACATTTTTGTAAGAACTACCCACGCCCACGTAACGTCTGATTCCGTGCGAATTCCAGGATTAAATAAATAAATATTCTCGGAAATTTAACAAAACGCCATCTAGTCCCAAACCAAGCAAAGCTTGTACTATGCTAACTAGATAACTGATAGACATACTTAAACATACTTTTTGTAAATACATACATGCTATAGATCAGGGTTCGATCGTGACTATCGGTCTAGTCGATCGTGGCAAGACAAAAAATATAAGTACATTATAACGCCCACTGCTGCACGCATCATCTTGTATAATTTTTCAGTCGCCATTCTGTTACGTTATTATCCTGTCTTCTAAACTTCACAGTAGGCAAAACTGTCTTTTAAATTTTGACGTTGTTATTGGTAGATCACACTGGGTATAGACAGTAGAAAATTACAATATTCATCACATAATAATTTTCTACTCGTGGGGATCGAACCCACACCCTCCGGCGCAATAGGCCTTTCCCACATCCACTGTGCCAATCGGGTCGTCAATTAAAAGTAGCCTGTGTTATCCTGGCCCCGTATCAAGTTTCAGCACAAGTTTGTAGTTTTTGCGTTAGAGTAAAAAACACACATCCTTACAATATAAGTAGAATTAGTAGAATAGCAGAATTAGGCCCATTAGGAATAGTACCAGAAAGATATTCTCCCACTTTCTGAAAAAGGAGGGGTAGGCACAACATGTATTTTTCTTCCATACTCCTTTATCAAAAAAGCCGTCATCTCCTTAGTCATACCTTTTATCCTCATATCATTATTCACACAATCCATTCACACTTTCTTCGGTCTCCCTTCATCCACTTTCATATCCAATACTATCCTAACAACATTACCTTCTTCCCATCTCATGACATGCCCATAACAGGCTAATCTGTTGCTCCTTAACTTTTCCGTCACTGATGCTACTTTCAGGCTCCCTCTTACGTACTCATTCCTGTTATTCATTCTTGTTACTCCAACTTGTAACTCACACTTGTATCCATTCTTGTAACTCATAAAAACAATTTTGTCGTTCAGCCGCGCACTGCTTCTGGCACGACAAGTACAACCAGCTGCCGCACTGGCACTACGCGGCCGCCGTCGGCAAGCTGTACCGCGACTGGGACCACCCCGACGACGCGCTGTACGCGCAGAAGCGGAACGTGAGTTTTTTTTTTGACAGATCAGGCAAAGGAGCAAATTTTTTTTTGGCAGATCAGGGACAAAGGAGCATTTTTTTTGCATTGTGCATGCATTGTAAAAAATGGTAATATAGTGGAATTGCTAGTATAAAAATGTTTGTATCTGGTTATTCGGTATTTAAAGCTATTCTTTCTCGCTTAATCGCAAAGAGTTTTCTATGATGTTTGTATGATGTTAGGTAGTTCAGACATCATATGGTGTCATTATCCACTGTCTAATAAAATTCTTCTATCGGCCTTATATCTTGAGAAATAAAAAATAGTTCATAAAAAACTAGTCCCTCATTGTTATTATGTGTGTAATATAGTGCTACGGTGAAATAGATCGTTTAATTTTATTAAAAAGCGTCTGTCTAATGGACGTCCACGGCGCGATTTCGCTGTGTCGGGTGTACGGCGACTACATTATTTGGATTTCCACTGTCTGTTCTAACATCGAACAGATAAATCATGGATTTAGATTTCATATAATATTTTTATTAGAAATGCATAATTTTAACAAAATTCGTACTTTTATACCACCCACAATCTATGTCAAAATGTATATTTTTAAATAGTTTTTAACTTCTAGGCTAGAGAGATAAAACTCTCCGAACGTTTCTACGGCGCAGCGATCAACTTCCAATACGACCTGGCGGTGATGATCGTCAGCGAGCCGTTTTACTACCGAACCTTCATCAGACCCATCTGCTTGGACTTCAGCCCCGCGCTCAATGAGGAGCAGCTGCGACGAGGGAATATTGGCAAGGTTTATAGAAATTAAAGTGTTTTATGTATCCATTTGATTGCAAATGTGATGATTGGTTTTCCTTCCTGTGTACTTGTAATTGTGTGTCATAATAAATGTGTTTTTCTTTCTTAATGTCATAAGTGTCATAATAAAAATTAAAAAATAAATAAGAATTTAATATTACAGGTAGCAGGTTGGGGTTTGACCACGGGCTACCGAGGCTCAGAGTCCCCCAAACTGAAAGTGTTGGACATGCCGTTTGTGCCGTTCGACGAGTGTGTGCGAAACACTTCGCCGGAATTCGTAGAGTTTCTGTCGGGGGATAAGATCTGCGCGGGATATGGCAATGGTGAGTATTCTTAACAGGGAGTACTTTAAGATTCCGACTGAAGGACTTGTATCCATGATTATGAATAAATCATTAAAAAAAAAATACAGGGAGTAACCAATGAGCTATCTTTTGTGCTCACCAGGTGGCGCTACTGACGAGTGAGGTCCTGATATGAGCTGAAATATGGCTTTTAAAGTTTCATATTGTTAACACAAAGATTACAATTAAATAATCTATACTAATAATATTTTAAAGCTGAAAAGTTTGTTTGTTTGAACGCGCTAATCTCAGGAACTACTGGTCCGATTTGAAAAATTGTTTTAGTGTTAGATAGCCCATTTATCGAGGAAGGCTATAGACTACATATCATCCCGATATTCCCACGGGAGCGAAGTCCTGGGGCGCAGCTAGTAATTAATATATCGAGCATGCGGCAGTATTGTACAATCCCATTTTGTCGACACGCTTTAACACTCATTCTGTGGGACATTTTGGTAGAAAATTGTTATTTTTGACTAAACCTTTGTATCCAAAGGATTATGGCAAATAAATGTGGGTAAGCTAATAATAATAATACTGACGAGAGTCAGCGTCGAGATGACCGGGCGAGTGTATGTTTGTATGTAAGCTAGCTCAGAGCGAGCCTCTAGTTATTTATAGCTTACTAGTGGCTCGCTCCGAGCTATTCCTCGCGTTATAACGTATAAATCAAAACCTTTCATTTGGTACTTCGGCTATATTTCAGGTACTACCCTCTGCAAAGGTGACAGCGGAGGGGGGCTGGCCTTCCCCTCACAAGTACAAGGAGTTACCAGGTACTATCTTAGAGGCATTGTCTCCACCAGCCCCTCCTCTAATGATGGAACCCTCTGTAATTTATACTCTCTGACAAGTTTCACTATGGTCGTGGAACATGAAACTCTTATTAAAAGATATTGGTATGTGTAATGCCATAGATAGCAAAAATTTTAATATATTGTAAGTAGTTTTTAGTTTTGTCTATGGTAGTCATTTTTACTGAAATATTGTCTATGCTAGGATTATGTGAATGTTTTGTCATGCTTTTTTATTTTGTATAATTCTTATATTGTAGTTGTGATTTATTAGTAGGTATAGAACTTTATTTTATTACTGTGAAATGATGCTCAAGTAGTTTTTTCCCTTGTATAATATTGTGTTTCAAGTATATATCACTAACTAAGATCAATTGATGATGATAATTATTGATGAAAGATTATACTCAAGTGCAAGGAACAACACACTATGAATCTATAAAAATATTATTTATGTAAGAATTATTTTGTAAAAATTAAAGGATTTTTTATCAAAATATTGTTGCATTAGAATCACCATTCTGTAGTACTATGTAAAATACGAGATAAATTTTAATACTATCTATGTTGATCATACATTAAAAATAGCATAAATTATATTTTAAGTAAAAACAGGGTTGTCAAAATAAAGTTTTAATAGTTTTTAATAAGCAATACTCCTTCCTTTTGTAAGGCGATGTTTTGCTCAATATTCTCTCACATGAGGAGTTTATTATTAGTTTGTTTATGTTTATAAAAAACTTCCTTTATCTTTTGTGTATTTAATAACATGAGCATTCAATGAAGCAGAAACTACTTAAAAAGTAAAGTATAATTGAAATACATAGTACACGAGCATAACTAATTATGAAAATATATCGAATTTATTAATTAAAGATTATTATTATAGTTTGTGATTTTATGTAATGAAAAGGGAACATTATTATGATGACAAATAAATTATAAAAATATTTTTCTAGTTACAACAACTGTCCCTTTTTAATAAAAAACTTAGGGAACATTTTATACTTTTGTATAATCGTAGTAAATACGATGATATCAATTAACTTAGTTTGTATTTGCATAGAAAAATCAGGATATTTTTTCAATTATAATGTTATTATATTAAGATCGTTTACAAAAGTGTGATATTGATGGTGCCATAAAAACATTTCTGCACTATACAAATGCAATTCTTGTAGTGTTAAATTCTTGGTTAACTTTAATTAATTAATAATAAATAAATATATTATAAATATTGCTATTTACTGTTCATTATAAATCACATTTTGTATATTAGTTACATAAAAACGAAAAACGAAATTTATATAAAATTTTATATTAAAAAATGGTTTTATTTTCCCAAATTATGTATTTATGTTAATTAAAATTTTTATAACATTGTCGATGTGAGTATTTTTTCTAAAAATGTTATTTTTTTATAACATTCAGCATTTTTTTTTTCAAATAGCACATGACATAGGATATAGATTAACACAGTGGAATTCTTTAATATATTTTACGAATTATCGATAATGTAGAAATTGTACTAGAAATAAGTAGAATCCTGGTGATAAAATAATTTTTCAAGTCGATCCAAAAATTTATTTTTAGTATTTGTTTTAGGCCTATTTAATGTAAATAAACAACCTAACAAACGAACACTCGCTCTTTAAAACATAAATAAGTATTAGAACATATTATCCTTTTTTACATCGATTTATTTTTAAGAAGACTTCATTTATAATATGTGGTCGTCAAGGCAGTAGTTAGAGTTCAATTAAATAGGTATACGATATTCGTGATTAAGTAACTGGGTCTGGGTCCATAAAATATTATCAACATTGACATTTGAACATTAAATATGATTTTAATAATGAACCTTGTTTGTTTATTCATAAATGCTTGTCAGGAGTTAGATAGAGAAAACCTTAACAAAATTGAATTTGTATGGTCTTTACCTTTCTTAAAAGTTAAAGACCATACTTTATCTATGGGGAAGCCCATTAAATTTAAGTGGAAAATCTTCTTCTTCTTCTTTTGTTTCTGGCCCTCCTGTCTCAGACGGAATTTGCCAACGTCAAGTTTTCACACAGAAGTGGAAAATCAGAGACAAAAAACTTAACATCACATGTCATTTATGCCAGCTGTGACATGTGTCAAAATCGGTGTTTCGAATCAAATATAATTACAGGAACATATCAACAAGTAAATATTGTGCCGAATTATATCAATATCCTACTCTAAAAATCAAATATTCTTGAGAAATGCGACTTATGTAACTCACGAGTTATCACTATGGAAGATTCTGTTGAGAAACCGCAAGAGAAAAAGCCTCGATTTTTGCTTAGAGATATCGTAAAAAATATTTTACTTGGTATACTCGGTAAGTTTACGTTTTAATAAAAGTATAATACTTTCACGTAATAAGTTTATTTTGTACTCTATTTTATATGCAATTCAGTATTCATAAAACCATGAAAAAGACTAGCATTGCACTAAATAATTAGGTTACTAAATAGCAATATACAATATCTAATTAAACAGGCAGTTTCTTATTGAGGTGTAAAAATGCATATTCCTATATATAAAGAGTTTCTATATCTTTCTATTTCTAAAAAATGTGTTTTATGATCATAAACAAATGATGTTTAAGATAAGTTAAACCCTAATATATGTATATCTTTCAATATAATTTCGAAAAGTTCAAAATTTAGAAAAGTGAATTAAAAGTGTTTAAAAGAAATCTAATAGTTACAACATCCTAACATAAAGAAATTAATTTTTGTCATTTCAAATTGTACCAATTATGCATGATTTTAAAGAAATTTCATGTACTCCTTAGCTATTCGCTGGATTAGTTGACAGTATATATTTTTTTTCTATAGACACTGCATCGAACACAAGTGAAGCTAGTTCAAAAAAAAACTGTTCACTTAAAAACTTCTTGCTTTTTCAGTCCTATTTATAGGCCACCTCCATTACAAATATGTTAGTCACTTGTTTGAGAATGACCGCAACTTCTCATATCTCTCCGATCTTGAGAGGGAAATGTCTTTCCGCACTGAGATGGGGTTCTATTACTCCTACTACAAGACTGTGGTGGAGGAGAAGCCGTTTATAGCTGGCATTTCGAAGCTCATGTATGATAAAACTGTGGAGTACCCTAAGGAAGTGAATGCTTTTAATAGATTTAATATCCATCCTGAGGTAAGCATTGACAAATTTAGATATACAAATTTCTTTTTTGCTATTTAACATACTAATTGAAATTTAAACAAATTTCATCCATAGGAAACAATGGAATTTCATCAATTATATATATATTTACCTTTCCTTAACTATTTGATATTTCTTTCTACTGAGTTGAAGATTATGTTACTATACTTATTTTTTTATTTATTGTACAGTTTTATTTATATTGTAAGCTTATATAATATTATTCTGTTCGTTTCTTAACAATCTATTTTACTGATTTTTTATCAATTAAGAAAATTAAATTACTTTAATGTTGTATTGCAAGATAAGTACCAATATGTCCAACATCTCCAGGTCATTGTAGGAGCCCTATACCGTTATCTAGAGCCCTGGATCAACACTACAGAATACAAACAGTGTCACATGGTGGACAGGGGCCTGGGCCGCGAGCCTGTGGAGAGCTGTGTGGGGCTCGGCCATCCTATATTCTTCTATCTGGAAGCAGTGTGGGTGTTTGCGGGTGTCAATGTTGCTGCTCTATTCTTACATGCTTTGGAATTGAGGTAAGATGTCATTCAAGCCACGATCAACAGCATCGCCAAACAATGTAATTATGTTAGACAGATGCAGTTGTGTGGGTCTTGGCCATCTTATATTCTTCTGTGTGCAGTATGCCACACATTATAACACACCCTAACCTGAAATAAAATTAGTAATTAGTTTGGTATAATCTTGTGTTTGTTTTAACGCGAGTACTTTCCATTTTAAATAAAATACTTTGTAAAGGATTGTAAACACGGTTCAATTAACTGATTTTTTTAAATACTTTTTGAGTAAATTTTGTGTGTAACATCAAATGTACAAATAATTGACAGTGAAAGTTTCCTCGGCGGCTTCCTCGCGGTGGCGCAATACTTCGCGAACCACGCGGAGTGCACGCGCGTGCAGTGGGCGCCCAACGAGCGCGAGAACTGGGCCGGCCCGCTGCTGCTGCTGCAGGCCTGGCTGCTCAGCGCGCAGCTGCGGGCCCCCGCCCGGTACGCGATACAGCTGCAGGTGAGTCGCTACTGCTGCCCGCTGCTGCTGCTGCAGGCCTGGCTGCTCAGCGCGCAGCTGCGGGCCCCCGCCCGGTACGCGATACAGCTGCAGGTGAGAAAAATAAAAAAAAGCCTGTTTGTATAAAAAATTCCATCGAAATCGGTTCAGTAATGAAAGCTGCAACTTTAGTTTTACAAATTTAGTTTTTAAAAAATATTTACAGTGAGATATTAGAATATCTTAAAAAATATAAGACCCAAAATGTGATTGGCTGTGATATTGTTAAATATTGTAAGGTACATTCATTGAAAAGATTTCATGAATTAAAAAAAAATAAAGTCAAAATTTCATTCAATTGTGAAATATGACAAATTTGTATGTATAAATTAAAAACAGACTACTTTCTTCTAAAACTCCTAAAAATAAAAATTAACATAATAATATGAATAAGTTTTGAAATTAGCTAAATTTTATTATTAACAACATGTTACCTGTCGTAGTAAGGCATTCTGCAATGCATACAAGTATGAATACACTATCGAAACACTTTTTAATCTAAGTGCACTGCAAACAAATGTCATTGTTTCAGATCGCGGTCTTCATGCTGAACTGCCTCTGCCTTCTGTTCTGGCAGTTCACACAGTTCATATTCCTCACGCAAATCGCCATCTTTTTCGTCATGGAACAATTCAGAATCATCGACACTCGACATCTTTCCATATTCCTTCACTCACACTACTGCGGCTTACACATGGCCATTCTGTTACTACAGGGCAATGATATGCTAAAATCGTCCTTATATGCATGCCTTTTCTTAGTAGTGTCAGCGTACTGTTTGTTCTTCAGCGGTCTACGCATTAAGGTCCAAAATCGCTTGGACTTTTTAGTCGAATCTTGGCTAGTTCTTCTACGTATATGTATCGTAGTGTGCGCCTCTGTATATTTAAAAAAGGTCATAAGCGATTTTCTTGAAGTTCAAGAAGATACGCACGTTTGGGAGATTCTATTTTCAAAATTTACGAATTATAAATCTTTTCATACTTTGATGTATACGTGCTCGGAGGTGTTCGATTTTCTTCCATTTAAATCGATACGAAATATGATTGACTCATTCTTAATTCCGTACGTTGTCTTTTCTATAATCAACGTTGTGTATTTTTGGATTTGGAATACGGAGAAAGGGACGGAAATAGTTGAGGAAGAGATGGAGAAGGAAAAAATTGTAGATGACGAAGATAGCGGCATAGACAATAGTTCGGATATGAAGATAAAGAAGCGCAGTGATTTGGACGAGTTAGATAAAGAGACGAGGATAGACAAGATAGAAGTGACGGATGGCTTGATTCTTTTTTTGAATAATTTGAACATTGACGCGGCGATATTCTATAATATATCGCAGATGGTTGTCTATGGTGTCATGGCGGGGCTCGTCATGCGTTTGAAGTTATTGTTCACGACGCAGTTGTGTCTATTGTCGTCTTTAGTGTTTAAGAAGAGATATTACATGTAAGTGTTTTTTGTTAAGAAATTATATTTTTGAAGAGAGATCTTTAATAAATTTTAATCGTTATTTAAAATTTTTGTTACGGAATTTGTCAAGTCAAAATAAATAATACATATTAATTTTATTTATATTTACATTAATTTCAATAGTTCAAGCTTTGCCTAGTTTGGGACTAGATGGCGTAGTGTTAATTGTCCATGAATATTTATATACTAGATGCGCTCCGCGGTTTCTTATACGCATAATTTCTGATCCCGTGTCAACTCCGGGATGAAAAGAAGCCTATATACTACTTATGTGAATACAAAGTTTCATCATAATCGGTTCAGTCGTTTTTGCATGAAATAGTAACAAAGATACATACATTTTTACAAACTTTCGCATTTATAATACTAGTTGAATTTATTTATACATTTGACTATATTAATTAAATATTTGTTATTTTTCAGATTTCCAAAACGTGTGATGAAATATGTAAAACTAGTATTACTATTCGGTGCGATACCAATGATCCGCTGCCTGGTACAGAATATGGGCAAAGAAATGTCGCATATAGGTAAGAATTATTATTTAATATAATATAATTAATTTTTGTTTATACCAGTGATTCCCAAAGTGGTCTTAATCGACCCCTAGGGGTCTACGTCAGCGAAAAAAAATTAAGTTTTTAACATTAAACTTCAAAAATCAATATCAGGGGTCTACGGAACCCGGAAAAATATGCAAGGGGTTTACGACAAAACAAAGTTTGGGAAACTCTGGTCTATACTAATATTATAGAGGAAATCTTTGTTTGTTTGTATTGGATAGGCACCGAAACTACAGGACCGATTTGGATGAAATTCTGTACAGAGGTTCTTTGAAACCCTAGGAATTACATAGGATAGTTTTAAATATAAGTAAAACTTAACCGCAGAGCTTATTCTGTTGATTTTCGACGAGTTCCATAGAATATCTTCCACATGGATGATCAGACTTGAACCAAATTTCTATGGGACCACACTGACACTCTTTTGAAATCAAAAAAATTTTCCAAATCGATCCATAAAATTAATCTATCTATAGTACAAACAAACAAACAAAAATACTTTATTGTGCAACATTAAAAATAAAAATTGACTGGCACAAACAGGCGGTCTTATTGCCAAAGCAGTGATCTATGCCAGACAACCTACAATAGTAATAGTATGTATGTATTTACAAAAAAACGTATGTTTAAGTATGTCTATCAGTTGTCTGGTATCCATAGTGCAAGCTTTGCTTAGTTTGGGACTCGATGGCGTGGTGTTAAATGTCCAGGAATATTTATTTTTTACTTATTAGAATAAAATAGAAAATATTTTTATTCATGTAAACTTTTTACGAAGTACTTATGAATAGTAATTTTTTTAATTCAATTGTCTGGTCGCGTCTTTAATTTGCCTATGTGTTCCCACGGGAGCGAAGCCTTGGTGCGCAGCTAGTTTTTATATATATAGATTACTAACTGCGCACCAGGGCTTCGCCCCGGTGGGAATATCGGGATGATATATAGCCTATAGCCTTCCTCGATAAATGTTCCAATCAACACAAAAAGAATTTATCAATTCGAACCAGTAGTTTCTGAGATTAGCGCGTTCAAACAAACAAACTCTTCAGCTATTATATTATTAGTATAGATAAGATAAGATTATTTATCTGTAGGGGAGTTCAGCGACTACAACCAGGAGGAGTTGCTGCAGTGGATACAACAGCAGCCGGCGGGCGCGTTCGCCGGTTCGATGCCGGTCCTGGCTGCGGTCATGCTGGCCACCAGACGGCCGATAGTGGCCCATCCGCATTATGAACATTTGGAGGCTAGGTGAGGCACTCTATAGTATTTTTTAACTGCATTAGAATCCTTCACTAGTTCCACAGTTGTATATTTTTTACACTATATCAATTATTTATTACAAATTAGACTGTATATACTATATAGAATGTAATAAATAATTGATATAGTGTAAAAAATATAAAACTGTGGAACTAGTGAAGTGTTTTTATGTACAAATCAATCAAGATGCAGTTCCATCAAGAGGTAACAATACAAAATATAAATTATGCATTAGAATCAACAAATTTGTTTTATATAAAAAATTCGATGATCCTTTGGTACTGACTCATAAAATTCGATTCTAGTTGAAACGAAGATATTAACGTCGAAATTTGTATGAATCTTGTTCCGATTTTCGATACTGATTAGGTGAGAGAATCTATATAATAAATAAAATAAAAATATTTCCCATATTCTTACTTTGTTTTGTACACAATCTATACATATAATAAAAGAGTAACCGAACCATTTCTGTACATTGAATATTTTTCAAAAAGAGTAATTGGTATGCAATATGTATGTTCCATAGATACCAAAACCATGTTTAGAAGTTTTTTCTGTTTGTCTGTTTGTCTGTTTGTCTGTTTGTCTGTTTGTCTGTTTGTATGTGCGTCAATCACGTAATAACTACTGGGCAGATTTTGATAAAATTTCACATGCTGATAGATCGATATTAGGTGCAACTTATAGGCTACATTTTATTTGAAAAAATATTTTTAGGGGTGGCTTTTCATACATGTAAACGGAGGGTATAAAAAAAAAATTCGCGCATACATCATTAAATGAGGTGTCATTGGATAGGTCTTTAAAAATAAAGTACAGGTTTTTACAAGCGTTTTTTGCTAAAATAATTTTTTTTTGGGATATGCGCTTCTGAAGTTGTAGAAATGTCATACCACGTGGGCATGTGAGATTTTGGTTGAATTGCGGACATGCTTTTTTTATACTCTTAACGTATAGATAAAGGCGTTAAAATAGTCAATAAATTCTCAAAAACCTTCAAAAAATAACTAACTCTCAGCCTGCGGCTTCGCTCGCATGGGATACAATTTTCTGTATTTTGAAGAGGCGCGCGCACTGTGAGGTTTTTTCA
>LQNK01001311.1:195554-211342 GCA_001586405.1 Phoebis sennae
GCCCCTTTTCTAAAATTGTTTAAACATCATCGTCAAGAAATGTATTTCAAGAAATTTCAATACAAAATATGAAATACTTATTTCTTTCCTTTTTAGACAGCGTGCGTTTGCTGTTTACAAAGTGTACGGCAGGTTTTCGGCGCACGAGCTCTACCAGGAGTTGAACAAGCTCAAGGCCACCTACCTCATAGTGGAGAACAAGTATTGCTACGGGCGAAGCAAGTTAGTATATTTTTATAAACTAGTCGCGCAACGCGGTTTCACTCGCGTGACTTGTGATTTTGGCAACTCCAGGATTAAAAGTAGTCTATATGTTACTCTGAACCCTTACAATTTGTATGTCAAATTTCATCAAAAGAGTAACAAACATACATACATACATACAATCTCACAAACTTTCGCATTTGCAATATTATAAGGATTGTACTCGGCAGAAAAGTAAAAATACTGAAATGCAAGGTCCAGTTCGCAGCGAACCATAGTTTTCGTAACAGTAACGTTCGTTTTCAGCAAAGGCTGTTCGTTCAGCGACATCTGGGACAGCGTGGTGCCATCTCACCGCGGTCAGCCGCGGCTGTGCCACACTTTGCTGACTAACAGCGTGGACCACTTCTACCCGCTGTTCAGCAACGCGCAGTACCACGTGTTCCGGATACACGACGTGAGCGTGCGGTGAGTCAGCTTCTCAGCATGCTTAGTTATCTCAGCGTACTGTGTTTTGTTGAGTCTTATTTGCTTAAGGCCGGTAATTGTATCCAGCTCGAAGGACCATATGAAGAAAGGTTAGTAGTAGGGTAGTGTTTAAATTTAGAATTGTCTCAAATAAGATTTTTTTCTCATAGACTCTTATCAACTGTCCATCTTTGTAATATATTCTTACTATGCTTAGTAATATTTTTATTTTTTATATGGGTTTTGTGCCTGAAGCAAAGTCTAAATAATAAAAAAATAATAATTAAATACAAAATAACACTTAAATCAATTAATATGGTACTGAGGGTAGAGCGTTGCTTTCCCTACTATATTATTATTATTACAGTCCTGTCCCTAATATATAACATTTTGGTGAAACTATTTAGATTGAGTGTAATTATGGCAATTTTAAATTGATATCAAATTTCATTGAAACTCGTTTATTTATTTTTGCGTGACATAAGAAAATTTTTTTTTATTAAAAATGTGACATGCATCTAACCGGTAACTTTTACTTCTGATCTATAATATTAGTAACTAAATTATTTAGATTAATTGAATTTATTATATTTTCAGGTACATGCCACGGAGCTTCGACACTTGACACCTCACCACTGGTGACTAGTTGAATTTATATCGAATTCAAAAGACTGAATCAAATATGCAATAAATATCTTAGTTATTTTCAATAGATGTTATACAGTGTGACTCTGTTATTGATAACTCTTGGTAAGTTCCATTTTAAATAAGTCAATTTTAGTTGCGAAAAAATCAAATGGAAAAATATTTGGAATACAGTATTCGTAAAACGTTAGATTTGAAATTGGTTATCATAAGTTGATATGTAGTAAAATATAAAATCAATTAGATTTATTTGTAAATGACTAATGTTTCGTCGAAACTACACATTTTGAAAACAATTTGCTTTTTGTGTCAAAGACAATAAAAAGTAAATGAATTTTACTTTTTTAGTGTATTAAACTTTTTAATAGACAATGTGAATTGAAATAGTAATGTGATAGACCAGAATGCTTTCAGCTCTTTTTTGATATTCAGTTAAGGATTTGACCCTGCAAGCAAATTTCAAAAATTCACCTTGTATATTTTGGGGCATAGAATATTATTTACAAGTCAAGAATAGTTGTGAAAGTTCCTTTCTTTTCTTCAAGAGTTGGTTGTACTTTTTATTTTAAATATTCAACACCTTAAAAAGATATCATTGTAAGCTATAATATACAATAACTACTTTAATATGTAAAAAAGTGAGTGATTAGTCTATATTTTAGGCATTATTCATAAATAAATAATAATTAAGATTTATAAATAATAAAATATTTGAATATCAATATTGTAACTTGTTTTTACAATAGCGTTTTAATATATTTTGTAATATAGAAATTCAAGTTATGATACATGCCTATAAACTCACTTTTTTAAAAAGTAAAATTAAACAAAAATAAACTAAAATTTTAATAATTTGTTAACTATATGTATTCTTTATTCTGCATCTTCCTGTTATATAATAATTTCTTATACTTATAAACATATACATTTCACTTTCATTTCAATATATTTTTTGTTGTAACATATGCGAATATAGCAAGAGATTGTTGTGTAGAAAAAAGATAAATTTATTTAAGATTTTTTTTTGTAACAACAAAGGACTTTGTTTTTAACGTCGAATCGAAAAAACCAATATAACTATAATGTTTTAGTTAAGTATGTGTAGTATGGCTATTTGTTCTTTAAATTTTGAAGCTAAATGTGCGGTTGCATTACCGTGAAACTTCGGTATGATCTACGAATAACTCTTATTTGTGAAATATGCAGTCTATTTCGTTGTGGTTTTGAGTATTATTAAAGTTTAAATAAAATTATTCTTTTAAAAATCGCTTTTTAATTTATAGTTCACCCAATAACCTCGTATTTAATTCTTGAATGATATTGCAAGACCTTTCATTCCATACTACGTGTTATATTTTAAATGGAAATATGAGTTACAAAATACCTTCAAAAATGTTAAATTAAAAATAAAACACAGTTTTTTCTTTAAATTCATTATATTTACATATCACCTTTTACTTAACTATTTAAAATTAGAACGACTAGAGTTGCCACAGTTAAAAATACAGTTGACGTCGGAATTATCCCATTACTGGCAACTGTGACTTGACAGCTGCCAAATGTATTATTTAAAATTCTGCGTTCAAAATTGAACGGCATCGTGTCATAAGGATGCATTCCAAAAATTTCTTCTGAAGCTAAACTTTTTGTATTATTATGGAATAGGACATTTAATTGATGATTGAAAGGCCCGAAGATTGAAAACATTGGGCTGTGGAATGGTTGATGTTTGCCAAATAGTTGGTCCAACTTGGTGAAGACGTTTTTTATTTCGTGTCTTCGCATATCTGTAAGATTCTTTGGTGCGTAGATGTGGCCAATGTTGGCCCAACTTATGTAGCAATATTTGGAGTTGTCTTCTGGACATAGTGGGATGATGTCGTCTGTTTTTGATGTGCCTGATGATATTTGCTCAGCTAAAAAAAAACATTATTATTATACAGACTAATTAGAATTGTGTGTTGAATTTTAAGATAATTTCTTATGAAATGATAGTATTTATTAGCAGAATCAAAAATACAATAATAATATCGAAATAGTTGCAATTTCCTTGTTTAGGAATGGGATTTTTAGAAATCATTTAATAGGTAGGTTACAGTATTTAATAGTTTTTAATGTAAGTCAGTTTGTATGGAAAAATAAATCATGTTTGGTTAACATCGTTTTTAAATAGTATAGTTTAAATATTTTATCTTAAATATTGATTTTGTATTTTATTAACTTGTCAAAGTATGAGTAATTACCTTTAAACAAATTAAACGCATTCATGCTCAAAAATGCGACGTCACTTTGTCCATGAACCAACGACAACAGAGCCGCCTGTTCATCCATTCCTTCCTTTAATCCGCCATCTTTATAACAAGACTTCGTATATTTCTCGACAATCGCTTGACTAAAATTATAATTTTCGATACCCGGCGCGCAAACCTCACTAAAATAGTGATGTATTATGTCATCACAATCGTGTTGTTTTTTTAAATAGTCTATGACGGCTTGCCAAGCGAAGCCGTTGTAACGCGGGAAAGCGGCTCTTTTCCCGCGCAAATCCGCCATCTTGTTTATGTTGGAACCTTTTTTGATGTAAGCAACGACTGTGTTCATTTTTTCCACGATGGGGGTTACTTCATATAAGAGGGGACTGAGGTCGTAATCTCTGAAAATAAAATTTTATTATTAGTAAGTTTTAAATTATTGTAAGAAATTAGTGACGTTTTCTTGTTAAAGTTAAAGTTTTACATAGAAAACTCAATATAATAAAAAAACTTGATTGTATGTCTATGGGATAACTTCTCACTTCGTGGTGGATTCGATTGGCCTTAAAACTGTCTGTCTGTCTGTCAGTATACTCGCCTGATGGCTCTCAGCATCCAGTCGCCACGCACCACACACACGTCGCTGTCCCGCTGTCTCACAGCGCTGAGACAGTCTGTCTGTCTGTCTGTCCGTCAGTATACTCGCCTGATGGCTCTCAGCATCCAGTCGCCTCGCACCACACACACGTCGCTGTCCCGCTGTCTCACAGCGCTGAGACAGTCTGTCTGTCTGTCTGTCCGTCAGTATACTCGCCTGATGGCTCTCAGCATCCAGTCGCCACGCACCACACACACGTCGCTGTCCCGCTGTCTCACAGCGCTGAGACAGTCTGTCTGTCTGTCTGTCAGTATACTCGCCTGATGGCTCTCAGCATCCAGTCGCCTTGCACCACACACACGTCGCTGTCCCGCTGTCTCACAGCGCTGAGACAGTCCCGCTCGCTGTCTCTCAGTATGCACTGTAATGGCGGCGTTATCCCGTACACAGCGCCGGCTTCGCTGAGCCACTCGCATTTGTTCTTCTCTAGTAATGATGTTGTGCAGAGGGTTACGTGTCTGAAATTAATGAAATTTGTATTTTAAATTAAGTCTACAAATTTAGGAGTATCATTTGAGTGATAGGAGAGTCACTTGTGGGAGAGTCACTATGGCAGTGTCACTTGTAGTGTTCGGAATGTAGAGTTGTGACTTAAGAGTGTTACTCAGTATCAGGAGTGTCAATGTAGGAGTGTTACTTAGAACATTAGTGTAACTTAGATTGTGAAAAGTGTCACTATATATGGATATACCTTAGGAATTTCACTGTAGGAGTGACAAGAATGTAACTGTAGAAGTGACAAGAATTTCACTGCAGGAGTGACAAGAATGTAACTGTAGAAGTGACAAGAATTTCACTGCAGGAGTGACAAGAATGTAACTGTAGAAGTGACAAGAATTTCACAGCAGGAGTGACAAGAATGTCACTGTAGGAGTGACAAGAATGTAACTGTAAGAGTGACAAGGATGTCACTGTAGAAGTGACAAAATGCCACTATAGGAGTGACAAGGATATCACTGTAGAAGTGACAAGAATTTCACCGTAGGAGTGACAAGAATGTCACTGTATGAGTAACAAGAATGTCTCTGTAGGAGTGAAATTAATGTCGCTGTAAAAGTATAAAAAAGAATATTACTACTCACCTGGGGGGATCGCAACCACTTTGACTGTATGCTTCTCTGAACCCTCTCGCAGTGGCCAAATGGTCGAGGGGAGCTCGTGGGGGGTAGAGGGGAGGGGGGGATTCCCGCGCTTCTAACAGTGCGGCCAGCGCTCCCTTCCAATGACCATCAAAGAGAGCGCCGTCGGTTAATGTACCGATCAACTTGCTGACTGACGCTGCTGTTTTTCTGTAAGTTAAAGAGAACTTTGTCTAATGTCATTGATTTTTTCTTATGAGAAAAGACAAGAGACCCAAAATCCTTCAGTTACCTATAAGATATAATAAACCAGCAAATTCAATTGTCTTATAATACCTAACTTCATCTAATTTCTAACCCAATAGTATACAGTTCATAGATATAATGTCATAGATACGAGTATATTATTTTGAGGATATGAGTTGGTGTTGTAAAGTACTTACATTTTTCCTAAAATCAAGATCTTGACGACCCGATTGGCCTATTGAATACAGAGGGTGTGGGTTCGATTCCCACCAGTAGAAAATTGTGATGTGATAAATATTGTAATTTTCTACTGTCTGGGTGTTAATTTATCTATGTACGTTTATAGTAAATAAAAAAAAAGTATGTTTAAGTATGTCTATCAGCTATCTACTTTCCATAGTACAAGCTTTGCTTAGTTTGGGACTAAATGAATTTGTGTTAAATGTCCAGGAAATTTATTATTATTATTTATTTATTAAGATTTTTTATGGGAGGCAAAGGAGCAAGTGCACCTTATGGTAAATGATCACAGCCGTCCATGAACATCTGAAACACCAGGAGTGTTGCAGGTGCTTTGCCAGCCTTTGATGGACATATATTGTCTCTTGAAGGCCTCAACGTCAAATTTGTTCAGAAATACCGCAGATGGTCGTTCCACAGTTTCACCACCCGTCTGTTTTTTTTTTATTTATTTATTCATTACACAGAAAAAGTATACAATTGTTTACACCTAGTGAAAACATAAACTCATTCGAGTTTTACCGTACACCAGTGCCGTTGACATTAGGTAAAAGTGTAACAAAAATATTAACTTAACTAAATATATATATTTTTTTATACTAATTAGGTGAACGTTTGGCCACAGTTACACCTGATGGTAAGCGTTAACGTGGCCTATGAGAAAAGAGAAAAAAAGAGATGGCCTAGTATAAAAAAAAAACTAAATTAACGATAGTATATGACAATGTAACATAATAGTAAGTTTACAATAAATGTGGGTATATCAATATCCTCACCTCTTAGCGACGACCACAGGCCAGGGTCTGTTGAGCCACACACAAGGTCTCGGGTTGTCTTTTAGCGACTGCCATGTTCCATCTCGACAGAGGTAGGCGAAGTTATCCGGTGAGGGGAAAAGGCTTGAGTTTGTGTTCAGCTGTAAATAATAATGTGTAAATTAATAGATATTCAATATTAAATAAGGACATTGATTATCACATATTTACATACCAATCTTGATCTTTAGTGATCAGTTTAATCACTAAAAAGATAGGCACAGAAATGTAACCCTATATAAAGTGCTTTTAACACACACTTAAAAAGGTATACCCACACGATATCTAAGGTCTCATCGGAACATATTGAGCGCAAATATTATATGTTTACGAGACGCCACATTCTGAAATTTGATTTCTGTACCTATATGTTTTATAGCAGAGTCCCATCTGTTTGTCTGTCTGTGTGTCGGTGTGTCCGTATGCCCACACTAACGAAGTACGCGGTGACGTCATACTCTATGAAGCGAGCGCTCCACTCACTCAGTAGCGATCAGTGTAGTCTGTCTGTGTGTCTGTCTGCACACACTCACCCCGAAGTACGCGGTGACGTCATCCAGCTCGCCCCACATGACGTCACCCGCCCCCTCCACGAGGCAAGCGAGCGCTCCACTCACTCCCCAGTAGCGATCGGTGGAATCGCACGTAGATTCGCAAGCCGCACACAAGGAGGGGTATTTACGCTCTGAAAACAATATTAAAATTAAAACTACCCTCTTCAATCAAAATTCGAAAATGACAGGAGTCAGGATTGACATTTAATAGAAAAGGAAGAAGATATTCTGGAGTTTGACATCTGCATCTCTTATTTATTCATTTATTTTTCAAGGCAATGAATTCCTGATAAAAAAGTATCCAAAGAACATTATAAAAAGATGTACAAATGGCGGCCTTATTGGCAGTGATGTTAGTGTGGGTAGATCGATAAAATATGTGTCAAATATGATTCACAAAAATTTAACACACAATTTTCCTAATCATGACCTATAAAAATATCAATATTACGTCTACAAATTATCAATATTAACTACGTTTTACTTACTAAGCTCAGCGTCTCTCAGTACATCAGGCACCCAGTAGCCCGCCTTGCAGGCTTTGCCAAAGAAGTTGGCCACTGCTTTGAGCCGGTTTTCCGTCAGCGACAAACTGGGGTCGCAAGAACGGGTGATCACTAGCGACTCTAAATACTGACATAAAAAAAATATAATTTTATAGCAAAATTTTTGGTAACACAGCCTTAATAAAATTGAATTGGAAATTTATATTTGTGACACAATAATCCAAGTGAACGAGGTCTTAAAATAAAAAAAATCAGATGAACAGCATGCTCCGCTTGCCTGCTTTAACATAAAAAAATAAAAAAGTGAATAAATGAAACCGCGACATGAGAATTAAAAAAAGAACATTGAACACATGGCGTTAACAAATTTTAAACGTGGTTCAATGAACACGCGTTCTAAAATTTAAAAAGACTTAAAATCGAAACTTAACTTGTAAGCACTAAACAATAATATGTTGCGTCATCGAGGTGGAAGTTTAATTCATAAATATACATCTAAAAAGACATCATATGCTCAGGTAAGAACCATATAAGCACGATCATAACGTATTAATTACGCTTAAAAAATACCACATATGTATTCCATCCAATATTAATTTTATTCTGAGTATATCGTCATAAATATTTATTAAATAATTGCTTATTTATTACATATTTTAAGTTCATTATTTTAGTGCAATATGTGTGGTTTATTGAAGCACGTATAACATAGTAAAAGTTATTTTACCAAAACCGAAAAACGAAATTTTACTCACTAATCATTACAAACAAATTTATCTTAACACTACTTGTGTCACGTACTTATATACTTGATGTCTAAAATATGAATATAACTAGTATATTAAACCAGAAATTCGTTTTTGCATACTTGAGTGATACTATAGAGGAGCTATATATAAACCGCGGAGCTCAGCTAGTATATCATATAAATCAAAAATCATTTTTTATTGACATAAAGTACACATTATTTAAATAAATTCCTATAAGAACCGAGGTTAGTAACACATAAATAAAAACTATACATAACTAGCTTTCCGCCCGCAGCTTCGCTCGCGTGGACCCGGCAATTCGAGTCTTTCTCGCCGTAAAACCATGCTTGAACATCAACAAACATTTAAAAAAGAATTGTCCAAATTGGTCCAGTCGTTGTTGAGTTATGCGCTTACCAACACATTTTGCGATTCATTTTTGTATATAATAATATCGAGATTATATATAGCCTTTAACCTTTCTCGATAAATGGGCTATCTAACACTTAAAGAATTTTTCAAATCGGACCAGTAGTTTTGAGATTAGCGCGTTCAAACAAACAAACAAACAAAAAACATACAAACAAACTCTTCAGCTTTATAATATTAGTATAGATAACTCACCCCAGCCAACGTATCAGACAGTGGGCGAAGATCATTGACTCCATTCCCCGGATGGCAAAGCGTGGTGTTACGTAACACAGCGTCCAACGACCAAGGCCTATCTGGCAGTATCTTTCGGTTGACTACCGCGACCACTGTACGCTCGTAATCCCCTGTAATATACCCGTGATATGATACAATTTTTCCGTATAGCGACGGGTTAGCCTGTGTGTCAGAACCTCATTTTATTCCGTGGGTGTTGTTAAAAGACAGAGGGTAATTTTGCTGCATAACATATTCAGCAATAGAAAGGTGGGAGTTATTGGGCCAAGATCGCACTAGTGCAATTACTACCCCCAGCAGAAGATCGGCGTGAAGCAGTATTGCACTGTGTTTGGTACGCTGTGCGGGGGCCCGGAGGCCTGTATTCTATCCTATTCTACTTTTCTCCCGGCAAGGCATCTCCGACACTTTGATGTTAAAGATGTTCATGGTCTGCGGTCATTCACTTATCATCAGGTGAATCAAGCTTCGTTTGCCTGTTTCAACATATAAAAGTAGGCTGGGTACCTATGGAAAGGTGCTATTACTCCACAGCAAATATATAACATAGCATGGTGTTAGCCCAACATTTAGTAACTACGTACTTTCCTAATAGATGATGTTAACGTTTCTAAATTATTCCCTAGTGTGAAGGGAAACTTGCACTTATTATACTAAGATTGTGTGGGTTCTAATTGAGAGACGCCACTCGGGTTACAGCATGGTGTAACGTAGGACACCATCCAACCACTATGGCCTGACTTGTAAAAGCTTATGGCTAAAGGTAGTAAGACATTTACTAGTACGCTTGGTAAATAAAATATAATCCACCCAGGGTATTCTTACTGCGCAAAATGTATTCTAGCATACAAAAATAAAGGAAATCATCAAAATACCGCAGTGTTAAACAGTTCTACGTAATATAATATCTAGTACTTTTAAAAGGGCAAAAAATCTATAATGGGTAGCTTATAAGGCACTTATTAAGGAAACGTTTTCTTACTGTAGAGGAAAATATTCTAGTACACTAGAGCACAGACATTAACATAGCATGCCGTTGCGCAACACAGCAACTAGGAACTACGTGGTCCCCTAAAAGATGATATAATCATAGCCAAGCTTGTTCCTAATATGCAGAAAAACTTAAGCACTTATAGAACGATGATTGTCTGTAAAATACACAGGATAAAAATTTTTGCCAAAAAATAGAACCGACTTCCTCGCTCTAAAAAGTAGAAAATAACTTTTATTTCATTTTTGTTGAAATCTATACAAAGTCGGTGCAAAATCTTGTTAAATTGAAAATAGATAAGGCACCGACTTTATATAGATTTTAACAAAAATGAAATAAAAGTTATTTTCTACTTTTTAGAGCGAGGAAGTCGGTTCTATTTTTGGGCAAAAATTTTTATTTTATCCTTTTTAGTGTCCTGTGAAGGGTAATCACATCATCTCGTCACATTTCAGTCGATATATACATCATTAAACCTTAACCGCTGAGCTTATTCCGTTGATTTTCGAGGAGTTCCCTGGAATATCTTCCACATGGATGATCTGACTTGAACCAAATTTATATGGGACCACACATGAACTCTACTCTTTCGAATGCAAAAAAAATTTTCCAAATCAGTCCATAAACGCCGGAGATATGCGGTAACATACATAAAAAAAAAAAAAATACGGTCGAATTGATAACCTCCTCCTTTTTTTGTAAGTCGGTTAAAAAGACACTCGAGATTCAAAGTAGTGTTGCGTGATAAAGCATTCAACGACCACGATCTAGCAGATCCTTGCGGTTCACCACCGCTGAAGTGCACTCGTAGTCCCCTGGTACATAATAACACTCCCTAAACCTTTAACTAGTGTGGACAATTGGCTAGTACCTAAAAAGGACAAATTAGTCCTCTGATTTTTCTTCCAAAATTTACCTATTTTATCTTGCCTAAGTCGTGGCATCGCACGAACGATCGAAATACAATCAAGAGAATATTCTATTAAGCAACGTCACTGCAATCGTAGCTCATGGGCCCTTACGTCTATAGCAGACGATTGGTAGTTGTAGATTATGCAGATATAGGAAACAGCCTGCAAATCAATGCAAGAGCAACATATCTTGCAACAGGCTTGGCAAGCGAAATTGATAATGCTGATGCTATGCAGTAAATCTCATATATCCTGTAATCATAATGGTTATACTTACGCACTCTATGTCGCAACTCGTTGGTGACCAGTACATCGATATCAGCCCATTGGGCGGCTATCAGATCCTCAGGGCTGAAGGCTCCGAAGTCCACAGTGCCTTTGCTTATTCGTCGGAGACAGTCTAACCTGAAAATTAATAAAATCATAAGTTATATTATGAACAAAATTATGTTTGGGTGATTGATAACTTAAATATTGTTAATAACGATATTTAAGAATATGAATTTGAAATAAAATAATTTGAATTAAAAAAAAAACTTTTGAGGTTAGTGAATGAATAAGAGTAGGTACCAATAATAATGTTTTCTTTGGACACTTTTTTCTTTTTCGTAGTCCCTTCTTCGTGCAAAACTCTTCTATTATGTGTGTGTAAATAACTTA
This sequence comes from Phoebis sennae, assembly GCA_001586405.1. Taxonomy (NCBI): domain Eukaryota; kingdom Metazoa; phylum Arthropoda; class Insecta; order Lepidoptera; family Pieridae; genus Phoebis; species Phoebis sennae. Next base: position 207,199 of record LQNK01001311.1, read on the forward strand.
TTATACGAGGTTACAAACATTAGCTAAGTTCCATTTTTTTAAACAATACCCATTAACTTACATCAATGGTTATAACTGAAAGTTAAGACCTAGATACCATTGCATTGGTGCTAAAACTGAAATTTAGGACTTTACTGCAAAGGATGACTTATCATTTAACGATATTCCAAAACTAAGAACTAAATCTAACCTGTCAGTCCCCAGCACGCATTCTATACCAGAGTTTTCTTCATCTAGTATTGGACAGAACTTCACTCCGCGCTTGTATGCTCCACGACCCTCCACGATACATAATCGTACTGAAACAAATTAAATTTCATCTTAATATGATATTACATACATAAGAATAGTATTGAATTAAAGACTTTTTACACTATTTCCACTATTTATTAGAAAACTTTATTTAATTACAAAATTAGTAGTTTGTAAACCGGTTGTAATTGAATAAAGTTTTCTAATAAATAGTGGAAATAATGTAAAATAGTCTTTAATTCAATACTTAAAATTTTTGTCAATAAATTTGAACCGACTTCCTCGCTCTAAAAAGTAGAAAATAACTTTTAGTTCATTTTTGTTGAAATCATATTTAAAAAACTAAATTGAAAATACACAAAGTCGGTGTAAAATGTTGTTAAATTGAAAATAGACAAAGGCACCGACTTTGTGTATTTTCAATTCAATTTTTTTAAATATAATATGAACGTTTAATACTCTAAGGCAATGGTTCTATTTGTTTGTCTGTTTGTATGTGTATTAACCACATTAAACCTCTAAACAGTTTCGGATGAAAGTATACCATCAAGTTATTTTAGATACCTAAACTTAGTACCTAAGCTATGAATATGTAACGCGATTAATTCTTTACTCAAAGAAACGCTGTTTTAAGTCAAATTTTAACTTACCCACGACATAATCTTATTTACTAATATTATAAAACGAAAGTTTGTAAGGATGTATGTATGCATGTTAGTTACTCTTTCACCCAAAAACTACTGAACCGATAGTGATGAAACTTGGTATTCAAATAGGTTATCCAAAATAACAGGCTACTTCTAATCCCGGAATTCCCACAGGATCAGAAGTTAGATACGGTGAAACCACGGGGCGTCGTTAGTATTAATATAAATCTACGTTTGTATTGCACAATATAATTTGTTCCGCAGGATTACAGGTAAACATCGGAACACGTAAACGTAATTAGCATGATCATAGCTTGTTATGTCACTTCTTGTAAATCATACGTTATTATACGTTATCATATTTATTACCCCTTTAATACGCAACACACAACTAAGCAAGAAGAGATCCGAGTGAAGGAGAAAAAGAGCCTTCGCCCAGCAGTGGGACACCAATGGCTTAAAATAATAATAATAAATAATAAACAACTAACCATACACTGATGCAGTTTTACTGTTCGGATAATGGCCGTTTTCAATATTCTATCTATCCCTTACTACTTACTGTTCGGATAACGGCCGTTTTCAATATTCTATCTATCTCTTGCTTACTAAAGTCAGGCAAATCTATCTATTTGCACTTACTTTGATTTCAATACGCTGTCAACGGATAGCTTTTGTTAAGACTTTTGAAAATCAAATGTCATTTAATCTGAGATTACAAACTATCCATAATCTTTGATACATTATTGAAAATGGCCGTAAGCCGCTCCGGCCGACGGATGCGACTATATCCTCAGACCAAATTACATACATATATCACAAACTATCCCGCCCCGTCTTCGCACGGGTGCAATGCTGATACTAAATACACTACAGAAAAACCGTGAACATTGTACATAAAATTCAGTACAGTATTTTGATAAATCTCGTAGGAGTCAGCCTGCGTTTGCAATGTAAGCGTAGTAATAAACGAAATCACAGTGGAAACCTCAAAAAAAAACTAGTATTTCTCCACTATTTAATGGATGTTATCATAATATAAACCTTCCTCCTGAATCTATCTATTAAAAAAAAACTCATCAAAATCCGTTGCGAAGTTTTAAAGATTTAAGCCTACAAAGGGACTTAAGGACAGAGAAAGCGACTTTGCTTTATACTATGTAGTGACTTGGACTGTTTATTTAGAACTAAAAGTAATACCACAATTTAAAGAATACATACAGTCGACGAAACTTCACATAGACAGCGTCCCAGATCTCCTTTGATAAATGTCGACATTTTCCGTTCGTGTTGTGGGACACGTCTTTCAAGGGTGACGAAAATTTGTTTGTATAAAATATAATGATCAAGAGCTACGACCAATTCTTTGGGCAAGTGTTTTAGGCACTGAAAACTTGTAGATAATAGAAGCTTCAGACAAGTTTTCAACTTGCCTCAAAACACCTCCCCAAAAGATGGTCCTGACTCTCGGAATAAAAGTTGTAGGGCTGAGACAAAAAGGCGTTACTTGATTTATATTTCGTTATAATTAGAGTAATCTATACTAATATTATAAAGCTGAAGAGTTTGTTTGTTTGTTTGTTTGTTTGAACGCGCTAATCTCAGAAACTACTTGTCCGATTTGAAAAATTCTTTTAGTGTTAGATAGCCCATTTATCGAGGAAGGCTATAGGCTATATATCATCACGATATTCCCACGGGAGCGAAGCCCTGGTGCGCAGCTAGTGATAAATATGAAATGATAAACAGTATTCATCACGATTCAACAAGATTCGCAATTAGTCACTGCGTTTAAGTTTACGTTAACCCTTATTGACTGATGACTAGTCGATAATAACACCTGTACTATTAGACCTTTCCTCATATTGTGTAGCCGTGAAGCACAATTAATTATGAAGTAATTATCAGTATTTATATCCAAGGCTGAAGATGTCGATATAGCATCAATAATCGTAAAATTGTTTATGGTTGACCATATTCAGGAATAATTTTATAGTCCTACACTTAGTATCAATTCTTCTTAGTTTAATACATGCAAAAGGTTATTCCGAAGCCTTCAATATTTTAACATGTATCTAAGTAATAACAAACACAAATTAAATTATTATGTTATGCCTATTAATAGAACATAATTCGTAAGCCTGGGAGTTAATTTTAAAAACCTTTTTACCCTTAGGTATTATTTTGTTCAGGTACATTTTCTGAATGTCCTGTATCTAATATAGTAAACTCTATATTTATTGTATAATCTTTTTTATACAATCGGAGCATGCGCTTCACCCGATGTAGTGTGATTGGCGGAGCCGATGAAAATCTTCATTCTGCATCAAAATGTCGCAAATGCCTTTCCGGCTTGAAGGAAGGAGAGGCTTAATGATGGGAAATTGGGAGGGGAGAGGAATGAGATGGGAATACAGGCCTCTGGGCTCCTGCTCACCGTACGAAATATCTTCACACAGTATATCATACATACATAGTATACGAAATATCTTCTGCTGGGGAGTGGTAATTTCACCAGTGCGAGCTTGGCCCAATCGTTCAATGCTCGGCTTCCACCCTTTCATTGTTGAAGATTTTATCCAGTAGAATTACCCTCTACCTTACAACACCCACGTGTAGATATGGGGTGTCGACACACGTATTCTAACCGGTCACCACTCGGAAAATTGTTACATAACATTTTTGTGTATTATGTAATCAGATTTTATATGCATTATTAGGCGGAAGAAGAATTTGCTCAGGTATATTCTCGACTCAAAAACGTACTTAGAACATTGTATTATAGAGTTAAGCCCTCATAAAATACCATAACAATGTAAGCCGAAATTTAAAAACATTTGCATTAATTTGAACGAACTAGAATTCATCTATAACTATTCATTCCCACTAAGACTTTTAAAAACTTCTTGTGGGTATTTCCTAAAAACCTCTAACACATTATCAACGCCTTGAAAAAAACCAAAAATAATGACGTAACAGGTATCCTCGTACCAATCTAGTCTCGAATACAATATCACCTGGGAACTTTTACGCTGAGCATGTAGGAAAACCGTCATCGCAAGGAAACTGTTTCCTTACGTCGAGGATAACTGGTAAAAATAATTATAGGAAGTGCTAATCTTGGTGTATTAAGTAAACTGTTGATTCCGAGAAAAGTGAAATAAAATCTATGTGATAAGAAGAAAAGATCGCTACGTAGTATAAAAGAATGTCTCTTTTCGCTCTCTGTCTTATGTATGCTTACA
>LQNK01001311.1:224701-235309 GCA_001586405.1 Phoebis sennae
CACAAGCTTATTCACTGTTCACTTATATACCGTCTGTCCATAGACGAATCTATTAAAAAGTATTTTTGCATTTTATAGATCACCACTTGCCATAAAAAAGACACGAAGCTAAGAAGAGATACTTTTGGCAGATTTAAGAAATTTAGAGATCATCGTTACGTTAATCCTAAATTCAAATCAAAGCCACGGAGTCGCCTCTCATCAAGAATAAAGAAAAATAATGCAAATTTGAAAATTAAAAAGAAGCTTCCTAGTTATGTAACAACAGGATGTCAGTGTGCGTACATTTTGGTTAAAGATAAAAATATGGGCACAGATTGTGCAGGAATTTTCAAAATGGAATCGAAGTTAAATGTGAATCTGTCACGAGTCATCGCTAATACAAATGTCACAGTGAGCGCGGCAAAAACGAATTCTAGCGCGTCAAAGACTCCGGCCAAGTCTGTGAATTCGTCGAAATATCCAGACACAAGTATTGCGTCTATAAGCACGTATAATAGTTACGCAACACTAGATCAAGAGCCTATGGTTTAGTTTGGTTTTGTTCAAAAGTCTATTTCAAATTGTGTTATAAATATTTTGTAAAAATGGTGATAATATTTTTGTGTTTTATTGTCGTTAGCAATGTTTTTAAGTTTGAAATGAGTTATGTTCATGAATAAAACACTCCTTCAATTTTTCTCCTTTCTTATAAAGCTGAAATTGTATAAAATAATGTGCTAATATGTGGAACTAATGGTCCCATTTGAAAAAAGCCTTCCATGTTACATTCTTAACCAATAAAAGTCATAGGCATGTATTTATAGCATTAACATTATGCTACAGTGAGTGAAGCCACACAGAACAGCTAGTATTATACATAATTTTATCTTTTTGCTAGCTATCCCAATTTATTTAATCTTGCCATTTAACAACTGATTAAAACTGTAGGAATATTGCATCTCTATATTTTCATACAACTGTAATTTTTTTATTCAATTAGGCCTTTCTACAATGTAATCTGAAGAATAAAAAAAAACATAAATAAAACTTGTAATTAGAAATGGGATCTCATTTTAATTATATTTCTATAATTAAGAAAAAATAAATGTACATGAAGCTTTCTAGAATAATTAATAAAAAGCTTGTTTCTTGGTAAATCCATCACATGAAATGCGTGTAACAGTATTGCACTGTGTTTCGTACAGTGAGTGGGTGCCTGGAGGCCTATATTCCCATCCCATGCATCTACCGTCCTGTTTTAGTCCTCTCCCAACTTCCTATCATAAATCCTCTCCTTATCCCCTTCCTTTAAGCTGGCAAAGGCATCTGTGACATTTCATGTTGTAGATGTTCATGGGCAGGTTCATGGCAGGCGGTCAGTCGCAGTCACTTAACATCAGGTGAACCGCATGCCCCACTTGCCTGCTATAACATAAAAAAAAATGTGTAAGTGATACTTGATAATAAATGATATTGATATAAATATTAACTGATTTGGCACAGTCGATATGACAATGGTCTATTTTCAGTGTATGGGTTGAATCCCCATGCTAGAAAAATTATGATGTGATAAATATTGTAATTTTCTACCGTCTGGGTGTTAATTTATATAGGGTATGTTTAAGCATGTCTATTGGTTACAAATTTTCCATAGTACAAGCTTTGCTTAGTTTGGGACTAGATGACAGTGTTATATGTCCCTGAACATAAAAAAATATAGAAAGAAAATTGATAACATACCTCTGTCAAAGAATCATTGCCTGTATATCAGATAATCAAGCCATTATCTCAAGATGTTCAATATTATTATGAATTAATTAAAACACCAAATTGCAAAGATGGAAATTCTTTAATACAAAGAACACTCACATCACGACCTTCGCTTCATGAGACAACTTTTGGTAGGAATTAGAATCACAAATACTTAAGAACTAAAGTACACTATTATTATCGCCGACCGCGGCCTCGGCCTCCACGTCCTCCTCTTGGACCTCCACGGCCTCCTCGGCCTCTGCCCCTACCTCCTCTTGTGCCTCCACGCTGGAAGCCTTCGCGTTTACCCTTGCCTTTGGGAGTATCATCGATTAACAAAGTTTCCAAAGGTAAACTGTCGGGCAGTAAGAAGTATCTAATGTTATTTCCACGTATGCTTAAAGTCTCCAACTGAAGTTCCTCCTTGTTTTTTAAAGTCACTTTCACGGCTTTGAGATGTGTGTTCATTGCAACATCGACGCCGGTGATGGTCCCGTGCACTACGCTCCCGTTCTTCAATTCAATTGTAACTGTTTCATGACTTAGTTTCATTAAGAATCGAACGAGCTTCATTTTTCTTTTGTTTGTGTACTATTTTTATAAAAACAAGAACGGCGTCAAACCGCCGAAATAACCTCAATTTCTACGGAGAATCAAGAATGACAGGCCAAACAAAATATGGCGCTTGGCGCCTATATTCTGTACTCTATGGTCCTATGCTGCCAGTAAAAAATATATAAATATTATTTTATTTATTCAGTTGCTACGGTTTCTGCTAGAACGATATAAATAAAAACAATATTTTTCAATTTTCAATAATTTACGATGACTGAAGTTGTTGTTGAAGACCCTATAATAGATGCGGAAGCAGAACCAGAAGAGCAAGAAATAACTGTTTGCGCGCGTTTAGTTCTTACAAAAGAACAGGTATTCATTAAAAAGTCTCGGTACTATAATGATCTCCATAGCTTTTAATACATTTTATTTTCTTAAAATTTACAATTTAATCATATAATTGCATGCAGTTTTAACATAAATCGCTTCCTTAGTTGTCTGTTAGTAGGTAGAGAGTAGAAACCAACGCGATTTATATTTATTAATGTGTATTAATAAATAAAAATCAGGTGGGTTTATTTGATCAATATTCATTCTAATCAGACAAAAAGATGGATAATATAGCATTAGATTTGTCTGTAACAGCCGAAATATCTGAAATAGAAGCTGATAAGGAAAGTACATCATCACCTAAAATATTACAATTCACAGAAGTACAAGCAAAATTACTCCTTACTGAAAGTCAGGTTCTAAATCCAAGTGATATTTTCTAATAAACAATATGCAATTTTTTGTTTAAATCCAATCAAAAATATCCAAAAAGTTCAATACTAAAACTACTTCTATTTATAATATATAATTGTTTTATTTTTTTAGAAAAATGATCTCCACCAAGCATTCAATTTGTTAGATTACAATGGCGAAGGAAAGATAAAAGCTGAAGACTTTCGAGTTGCCATCAAAGCCCTTGGTAAACATCTTCGAGATAGTAATCAGTTTACCATAACTACTCTCTTCCTGATTAATATAGACAATATTTTCAGGTTATGAACCAACAAAGGAAGAACTACAGAAAATGATAAATGGGGTAGACAAGGGTAACACTGGTAAACTAAGTTTTGAAAATTTCGAAACTGCAATCATGAGAAAAATTATGTCATTAGACAGCGATGGGGATATAATGAAAAGTTTTAGACTATTCGATATGGATGACTGCGGTAAATTTGACCTTTGCTTATAAAATATGAGTTTCACCAACCATTTCAGCATTACTGAGTTACGACAGTTAAGTATCACTTTTTCGTGTGCGTGTAAATACCGCGGCGTTAGAATGTTACTTTTTCTAATCATTTATGTACGAAAAGTATGGATATTTAGGTTTTGTTTTGCTTACTTGCATAGTAAGGTGGGTGTTCATGATAGATAGGAATCAGTTTAATGAATTTGCGATTATCATGCAAAATCTAAACAATCGTTTTATATAACTGCTAGTTATGAATGAATGAATGAATTCTAAGATACGTAATATTATGAATTTCAGGCTTTATCAATTTTGAAAATGTCAAACGGGTAACTCAAATCCTTGATATTTATTTGTCAGATCAAGAAATAGAGGAAATGATTGATGACGCTGATAAAGATTTCGATGGACTTGTAAGATATATACTTACTACAATAATTTTACTCAAGGAATATTAATATAATTCTGATAGACATAATATTAGTAATTCTGGATAATTACAAAGTTCTTAACAAAATATTTTTTTCAGATTTCTGTTCAAGAATTTATGAGAATGATCAAGAATTCCGTGGATATAGTCACACCATAATAAATAGTTTCTATAAATTATTGAACATATTCATTTTATCAGTAGATTTTTTAATATTAATGTTTTAGCTATTAAAGCGATTATGAGAATAATTTAACAAATTTGTTTAATTTTAAATTATTACTATTAATATTGTTCATTGATATAATATTATTGTATACATATTTGCTTTGGTTGTAGTATTACAATGCTAGTAGGCCAAATTAGAAAAGTAAATATAAAAAAATAACTTAGTCTATGGTACATACACAGAGACAGAGTAGTAGAGTACATTTCAGTTGTTTATTTTAAATTTGAAAGTGACACTAAAAGTTATTTCTCATATAGAAATAAGTTAAACCTTGTATTTATAATTTAATAAACCAATTAGAATTTCACTTAAAGTTCAGAATTCATTGTTGGTTTCAGAATAAATACAGTATTACATTTGTTTGTAAGATGGGTGAGTTGTATTTATGAGCGTTTGAATAACAAATAAACATCAGTATTAAAGTGATCTTACTGAATAAAAATATAGCCTTTTGTATCTAATCAACTTTTCATGCAAATGATTAAATAAAAATTACTGAAATTCAATAATCATTTACAGTTTGGTAGTAATTGGGACTGTTCCAAAAGTTCATAAAAAACTTAATTATTTTATCGTTCTAGATACGGCCGATATGTCTCTTCAAGATAAATGTGAACGGCTTATGAATGTGGTGGTCGAAACACGAAAACGCTTTGGAGACATGTGTGTGGATTACAAAAACAAATCAACACTTATGGAGAACAAAATGCTAAACTTACAAGTGGAAACGATCGCTAATTGCAAAATAAAGTCTAAGAACCAAATACCCGATCTAGCATATGACGAAACGATAAAAGACATGGAAGATTTCAAACAGGAGATTCAAATTAGAGAACGGAGAATAAAAGAGCTTCGGGAAAAAATTAAATCCACAGAAAAGGTGGTGGCACAGGTTCAAAGTGATGTTATCAGGCAGAAATTAGAAAAGCCAATAAACTCCAAAGATATTCTAGCTGCTGCCAAAAATCAGAAAGAAAATCTATGATAATTATTTTATTAAAACAGTTATTGTATTAAATAATGTATGACATTTGTAAATATATCAAGTAATTAAAAAGAAGTGTGAAGAATGAATGCTATGGAATAACAATTACAGTCTGGTACAACTATATACAATTTTTTATTTCTTATGTAGTGGTTACACCCACAAATATTTCTCAATCCTGTGTGATATCCGAGTTAAACACTCATGTTTAAAAATCCTATCCTATGTTCTTGGGTTTCAAACCTCTGTACAAATTTCAAAGAAATTGGTGATTTAGGTGTGAAGAAGAAACAGATGAACAGAGTTACTTTCATATTTATACGAACCCAAGCAGGGATTTTGTCACTTGAGCACATCAGAAAATCATATAGGATAACTGTACTGTGGATGTCAATTGTGGCCAGTCTGTTTAAAGTTTTTAAAACAAAATAATTGTTATGGTTTTAGAATAGTCCCATGAAAACTTTTCTGACTCAATCAAGAAAGTAATAAAATTCCTACTCGGCCCTCCCTATAATAGTATTCAGAACTGGAGTCTGACATGATCTTCATGGCTGCCCGAGGCATTGAGATCGCAAGATCTGGAGTTATTTAAATAAGTTATGTTCAAAAGAAATTGTTTATACAAGATATCTACTGCGTGAAGGATTATAAGGTTGCTTCTTATGCTGGAAAATTTTACTAAAACTTTGGCTACTTCATCAACACTCCAAAGTATTTGTATTTTTTTTTTGTTATGTCCAAATTTGTTTTCATTATTGCATGGTCTCAATGACAAAAAACAGTCCAAATCAATTTGAATACAAATAAACTAAATATATGGAGACAGTTGTTGTGTGAATTTAGAAGAAATTTAATTTTTTTAAGAACAAGGCATGGGATAAAAGGTAATTCTTAAATAAATGTTATGTAAATAACTGGTGCTTTATTTATATTTCAAAAAGTGTGATTTTCTTTCTGAAAATATATATGTATTATGTATTTATAACAAAGAGTTTATTAATTTTTTATTTATTTCATCACTCGGCTATATTTATATGAAAATCGAATTTAAGAAAAAAATTACGTGCTTCAATAATATCGTAAATCTGTTAATCTGGGAATATTTAACTGATAGGACAGTAACTTCTGAAAAAACCGAACATTTATGTTTCTTGATACTTTTTTATCTGCAGTACCGGTTTTTTTATCTGTAAAATATTAATTATTTATAAACATCGATTTTCCATAGACAATCCATTTTTCATATGAGTTTATCGGTACTACATTTTCCTTATAAATCTAATAATATTTATATTTTAATTTAAAATTAAATGCCACATTTTATTATAAAATTAAATATTTTCTATATATATTTTTCTTAAAATAATGTATGGTTTTTATTCTCTTAGGTTGCCATAACAACCGAAAACAATATTTTATACGAGTGTGTCGTGTGATAGATCTGTTTTTAGATAATTTCAAATTACAATTCATTTTGTAACAATTACATCGTGTGGAAAAATGTCTGATGTACAAACATTATTCAAACAACATTGTATAATTCCTGACGTGATTACTATAGCGCCATCAGAAATCTTGAATATACAATATTCTAGTGGAGTTACCGTGGATTTAGGAAAAGAATTAACACCGACTCAGGTGAAAGACAAGCCTGTGGTGAAATGGGCTAGCAAAGATACTGAATATTATACTTTAGCTATGGTTGACCCAGATGCCCCAAGTAGGGAAAACCCTAAATTTCGTGAGTGGCATCATTGGTTAGTAGGAAATATTTATGGAGGAGATACAAACAAAGGTGAAGTTTTATCTGATTACATCGGCTCAGGGCCACCAAAAGGAACAGGTTTACATCGTTACGTGTTTTTAGTATTCAAACAACAAGAAAAATGCGATTTTTCTAAAGTTCCCAAACTTCCAAATAATTCTGGAGATAAAAGAGGAAAATTTTCAATTTCGAAATTTGCTCAACAATTTAAACTGGGGACACCCGTAGCCGGAAATTTTTACATGGCTAAATACGATGATTATGTTCCTAAATTGTATGCCAAACTGAAGGGATAACCTTATTTTAATATTATTAAAAAACCGATAACTAAATCTATACTGTGTAGAAACACCATTACTTTAAAAAAGAAACGGGACTTGTCTATGGTTTCGATCGATAATGATTTCCGCCTCCGCGTGACATTCTCATTTTTTTGGTCAACTCGCCATATCATCCGCCATTACATTTTGGAGTTTGCGTAAATTGGTCGTTGCACTGTCTGTGCTACAATCACCGAGCGTTATCAGTGACAGTTAAACTCATTAGTGCGTTGTATCGCAGTGTTTTATTGAAACAAAGAGTAGCGACGTTATATCGTATGTCCATCCAGAATCTCAACACATTCGACCCATTCGCCGATGCTATCAAAAGCTCGGAAGACGATGTTCAAGATGGATTAGTCCACGTCCGGATCCAACAGCGGAACGGACGAAAGACGCTAACAACGGTACAAGGCCTCTCGTCGGAATATGACCTGAAGAAGATTGTGCGGGCATGCAAGAAGGAGTTCGCGTGCAACGGTACAGTCGTGGAGCACCCCGAGTACGGCGAGGTGCTGCAGCTGCAGGGCGACCAGCGCGAGAATATTTGCCAGTGGCTCACCAAGTCAGGGCTTGTTAAGCCCGAACAACTCAAAGTTCACGGCTTCTAAGCCTCTACATAACATGTCCAACACCGTGACATCATCATAGTTTTCTAATATTATGAGATCGTGCGCGTAACCCTATAATCGAATAATTATGTATTTAGAAAGCACCGATATTTACAGAGAGAAAACGAACGGCCCTCGTGGCCTCCCGCGCCCTGTGCCTTGCTGTCTCCCAGAAATATTGTAATTTATAAAAATAAATGTATTTTTGACTAATCGACGCCGTCTCCTACTCGGACAGCTTTAGTTGCAATTAACGCCGAACGAAATAGTTAATAAATAAATCAGTTTGTTTTTGTGCGACATTATTAATAAATTGCTGTAATAAGTATATGATGTGTCTCAATAATTAAACATGTTTTTGTATCCGCATCTTTTATTTTACGCCTCAGGTAATGTCCTATAACGGTAACTGTTGTTCAGTGAAAGTGGGTTTGCCAACAGGTAGATTTCCTCGTGCGAAAACGTCAGCAGTTCATACTCTATATTAAATGTAGCTGACCCCCTTTGTTGTAATTAATATTTTTGGTTTAATTCATGCTTAAATCTAGTTAATTTAGTACTATTTGTTCAATATCTAAATAATACGAAAATAGACTAAGTAATCATATATTAAATATTGACCATGCGTATAACCATAATTAACCATATCATTGATATAATATTCATTATATAGATATGGATTCGAGAAACTACAATATTGCGTTTATCATTTATGACGTATCCACCTCGAAGTATCTTGCGTACAAGGAAGCTGTGACTCACGTACTCAATTATAAATGCTTAGCAAGACAATGTTGAGGTCATCTACTCTACTAAACATTTTCAATATTAAACAAGTTACAAACCATTTCCTCATTACCAATACATATTGTGTTATGATTAGAAGTTATTGCACAAATATTGATCTTTCATATCAGCATCTGTATTTCTGAGAATAACATGCATGTTAATTCCAAAGTTAATAACAATATATTTTTGAAGTTTATATAAAGATAAGTAGTGTAATATAAATAAAGTTGATGCTTTTCACGCTTGATAATTTTATTGAATCGACAAGGATTAAATTTAACATACCAAAGTAAATATTTTGATATACAGATATAAAATCAAAACCGAAAAGATTTTATGTACCTAGTTAACTTTGGTTTTTGAACAAATCAACAGTTTCAAAACAAGTCCAACTTTCGACTATCTATATCTATTTGCCATGCGGCATGCCGATAGTAATGATATCTGATAGATAAAATAAACATTATTTGTAGTCTCCTTTTAAATTATAAAATAAGACACTTCCCAATAAATGTAGAAGGTTATCAATTCCGAACGTTTTTTTATTATTAGTAACGTGAGAGTTTGGTGACTCGCTTGGGTGCAATAACCGCGTTGTGGAGCTACTAGCTAGTAACGAAAAAATATTATGGTTTTCCTTTGCATGGATACAAAAATCCTCGATGCTAGCAGTAACTATAATTATTATATCTTGATGTACTGGATCATAGAAAAATATTTGGCACAAAAACAACATCAAAATCATTTTACTGACTAATGCATATGAACAAGAGTAAATACGAGGAGTTATAACTTTTCAGTTTTCACAAGTTTCTTAAATAAGTAGGTACTTGTAATTATTTATATGATGAAATTTCAAAGATTTTCGCTAATTCTCCTATATTGTTCTGATGTTAATCTGGACTATGTACATTAATAAATCACAAAGATGAGTTGATATCGTCTAAATTTTATCTCATAGTGAGATTGTAAATGCTGATTTAGAAGAATTTAGTAAGTATCTGCATTGGAGATGAAAAGATTTATAGGATCATCGCCCTTGAGGTCTCCATTAAAGTTTATTTAGTTATGCCTAGCATACTGGATTACTTAGTCTTTCTCTATCACAACTGACTGCTCAAAAAGTGATGCACATCATAATTGAGGGTATTGTAGTGCAATATATGATAAACAAAAAAATTTTTAAGCTCACATTGCAAGGTAGGTAGGAAATACTAATGAAATGCTCCCTGGTTTAGTATACGTGCCGGTGTGCGTGCACATTTGCGTACATGATTTAAACAAACTGCAATATTTTAATTTAAAAAAATTATAGTACGTCTACTTTTTATAATAAAAATAGAATGAAAAATGTTGAATTTTTAATGTATAAGAAACGTTTGGTAAATAATATTTTAAATGTTAATGCAAGTTGTAATAATCTAATGCAGAACGTTAATTATATTGACACCTGACAGCTGTTTTAGTCATAAACTTGACACATTGTGTCAATACCCAATTGCATGTAGCCAAAATTTTTTGTTTTTTCGCTGCAAATTAAAAAGGATATTTAACTGCAATTATAAAGTTAAGTTTTCAATTGCATATAAAATGCGATGTTTTAGTTCTTTATAATCACTAGTGTTATTGCATAAAACTAGACTAGTCTAAAGCGATTCTGAATAAGGTAAAGATTATTCATTCAAATTAGAAATTGTTTTTAAACAACTATGTGGAGTTATATGAAATTTTACGTGTAGGTTTACCGATTTCGCTACGAGGATGTCGGATAAGCAATTAAAGTTAGGACAGAGGGTGTGCGTAGTGGGTAAAAATGTGAAGGGTACCATTGCCTACATGGGCCATCCTACCTTCGCATCTGGCAAGTGGATCGGCATTATTCTAGACGAGCCGAAAGGCAAGAACAATGGAACTATTCGTGGCCATGCCTATTTTCAGGTAAGAACC
>LQNK01001311.1:235710-249118 GCA_001586405.1 Phoebis sennae
ATGTCTTTTTTACATACGAATGTGGTGGTAAATAAAGCATTTATTAACGAAAGTCCGAAGATTTTCCACTCCTTGCGGGCTGTTATTTTGTATTCGTAGCTAATTCTTATATCATAACTGCGTGCGAGCCTAGCAAAATATAGAGCATTAGAATTTAATCCATAAAAATCTTCTATATATATAAAAATGAATTGCTGTTCGTTAGTCTCGCTAAAACTCGAGAACGGCTGAACGGATTTATCTTATCTTGGTCTTGAATTATTCGTGGAGGTCTAGGGAAGGTTTAAAAGGTGAGAAAAATTCGAATAATCGCCGGGAATTGCCGGGTCCACGCGAGCGAAGCCGCGGGCGGAAAGCTAGTTCTAAATAAATATAATTTATCTTTAAAATTGTATTTTAGGAGACTCATTAGGTCTCTAACGCACAAACGGTTAGGATAGTTTAGAGATGTTTTAGGTCTCCATAGCACCAGTCCTTCGAAAACGATGCCGCAACGAACGTGTTAAAAAATAAAGGAACTCCTAAATTATGAGGAAGGTCAAAAAATTCCAAACCAAGTCGATTTTGACGAACATAAAAACTGCATAATAAGTAGAGATGAAACGGATATCCGGTAACTATCCTGTATCCGGCCTATCCGGCCCTATTTTCACTATCCGGACGGATACCGGATAGTAGTGTACTATTCGGCCGGATACCGGATAATAAAATAAATAAATGTATATGCCAAAAGATCTTTCCAGCGACACCGTTCGCGCTGAATTCTTTACGCCCTAAACTCGTCTATATCGCTCTTTTCTGTGGAAACACAAAATTTTATAAAACTATATCGTTTCTCATTGTCTAATCTATTTCTGTATCAAATTTCATCAAAATCGGTACTGTAGTTTAGGCGTGAAAGCGTACAGACCGGCAGACAGAGTTACTTTCCAATTTATAATATTAGTAATTGATTATTTTACACAAAGCAAATCTATACATATAATTAAACAGTAATCAAACCATTTCTGTACATTGAATATTTTTCAGAAAGAGTAATTGGTATGCAATATGTATGTGCTATAGACACCAAAACAATGGATAGATTTTTATTCTGTTTGTCTGTTTGTATATTCGTTAATCACGTAAAAAGTACTAAGCAGAATTTGATAAAATTTTATACGCTGATAGAACAATATCAGGTGCAACTTATAGGCTATATTTGATTTGAAAAAAAATTGAGAGTGGGTCACCATACCAGTAACCGTAGGGTAAAAAAAATAAATCGCTAATGTATCATTAAATGAGGTGTCATTGGATAGGTCTTTAAAAATAAAATAGAGGTTTCTCAATATTTTTTTGGATAAAATAAATATTTTACGAGATATACGCTGCCAAAGACGATATACGCTGCTAATACCTCGTGGCCGGGTGAGTTTTGGGTGGGTTTAGTTGCGGATATGCAATATAATCCATGTGGAAGATATTCCACGGAACTCCTCGATAATCAACAGGATAAGCTCTGTGGTTAAGGTTTAATTATGCATATACCCATTAAACTCTAACTCTGATACTGAATTGTGACTAGATAATGTGATTACTCTTCACAGGTCACTAAAAAGGGAAAAATAATAGCTTTTTGCAAAAACATAGAACCGACTTTCTCACTCTAAAAAGTAGAAAATAACTTTTATTCTTTTTTTGTTAAATTGAAAATAGATACAAGCCCTGACTTTGTATGGATTGAAACAAAAATAAAGATTAATTTCTACTTTTTAGAGTGATGAAGTCGGTTCTATTTTTTGCCACAAATTATTATTTGTATATGAATAATGGCAGAAATTGTCGCGCGCGCATATATTCAAATCAAGTTGTAACGCGATAAGCGTCCGAATATCCGGCCACCGGATATCCGGCTATCCGGCCGTGTAGCTAGCCGGATATCCGATATCCTGTATCCGGCCAAACCACTATCCGTTTCATCCCTAATATTTTCTACACTAACTTTCTATTTAACAAACAATTGAAATGTTTGTTAAATTACTGACGATGGTGTTCAAAACCGGTCTAATTTGTAATCAAATAATTGATATAGTGTAGAAAATATACAAGTGTGGAACTAGTGAAGTGTTTTTCTGTACAAATCAATAAATAACTAGTGTTTGTATGAAAAACCCTTACCCTGATGGGACTCTAAATTTCAACAGTGTTATTATGACATCAGAATCATAAATAAAACATAGATTTTAAATAAAAAGGATAAGAAGAGATATAAATAGTGGTTGTTTTTTCCTGAGCCCATAGTACCTTTTTTAAACAAATTATAATTTTTTGTGTTAGTAATACTTATTTAGACACTTATGAGCATATTTATAAATGTGAAGGGTTTTATTCTATAAATATTCTCATTCTCAAGACCCCTTTTTTATTGTATTTGAATGTCAATAGAATTAACAATTTAGTTTATGTCGAACAACAAATAAACAAAATAATATAATCATATTTCATTCATTTATTAATTTTAAATAATAATTATTATTCATTATGGCTTGTTATAATACCTGAAATAAACAAATTAAATTATCATATTTCAGTGTGAGGAGAACTATGGTATGTTTGTGCGGCAAACCCAGTTGCAACTCTTGGATGCAGATGACAACCCAATGGAGACCTCCATGACTACCTCCAGTGAGGATGTAAAGACTTCCCTTCCTAATAGACGGTTGAGCAGGTACTCATTTGTTTTTCGCTTTGAATATAGAATATTTATGGGGCAATTGGAATGGATTTATGTTTTTGAAGATGGTTTTTATTGTATGAAAAGAAAATACATTTGAGTTAAAAGAATGGATGTTGTTTTATAATATTTGAGTTATTTGTACCTGGCTTGTATTTGAGGTTCATAAGCAACGTAAAACTTTATTAAAATACAACTAATTTTGTCCATTTGATAAAATATAAGGTTTATTTTAGTAATCAAAAATTTTTATACTATCAACTAATTTTTTTACTATGGAAAAAAATAACAATTTTTTACCATAGTTATCAATCTTGAACCTTGCTGTATTAAGTATATTAGTTTTTAACAGGCTGTTATATTTTTTAATTTGTTACTTTAGCAGTTTTGCTATCCAATATATTTTTTTAATAAATCAATTCCAATTGTTTCCATGTTGTTATCGGTGTGATTTAATAAAATAATTTCTATTTTACATATTTCATAGATTTATTTATCATTGATTTACTATGGTTGAAAGCAGACGTTCAAGTCCTAAACATTTTTTTAAAGTAATATTTTTGTGTTTGCTGTTGCCACAGTAATAAAAATATATTTAAAAAAAAATAAAACATTTCTTTTAAAAGTCTTGCATTTTGAAAAATGCAGATAACAATTAAGTTAATGTATTATGATCTATCATCTATATTAAGCCAAATAAAATACTTTTTAAAAGATTTTAAACATGGATTATTATGGAAAGTAATCTCATTAAAACAAACATAAGATAATATTATTATCATCTATTTTTATACAGTTAAAACAATGAATTAATACAATAATTCAATTTCAAATATATTTTATAATCTGCATTCAACCATAGTGTATTAGCCATAGATAATACTTTAATATTTTATATTGTAATACACATTCGTAAGTGGATCGTCCAAGAGCCAAACCTTGGAGGGTGACAACAAAAGATATTCGATACATATTCGGTACACAAAGCAAGTATATTTTATGTTTTAGACTTGTAGAGAAGCTAGGCTAAGAATATTGTTATAATATAAATTTTGATTGTATAGTTTTAATATTATAGATAGATACATGATTAATTTTAGATTGTGACAGGAGAATTAAAAATTACATTACCAAGCTTTTTTAAAATTACATTTTAATTTAATTTTTAAGTTTATATTTTGTAGTAATTTAAGTTTAACATATTATCACCTTAAGTAACAATAAATATCAGTTAATTTATTATTATCTATGAAGTTAATAGCAATTTTGGAATACTTAGTGTATTCCTTTGAAAATTGTTTAGCTCTAGGAGTTGTACAATGGAAATTCAGATATTCTAGTATATGATTTTTTGCATTATCTACCCTGCATTTTGATCATAACTGACTTATGTTAAAGGGTTTTTGCTGCAAAATGCTATTCCCTTTAAATATGCACTATATTTTTAAGATACTATGTGATATTTGAGTGTATTGTTGATACGTTTTTTAGTTATTAGTGTTGTCAGAAACAAATAAAATTTATACTTACTAAGTATAATAACAACACTACATTTTGCACATTATTACTGCGGTATATTACAACATTGTATAAGAATATAAAAATGTCATAGTATACATCAACTATATAACATTTAACATAACTAAACTAGTGTGATTTTTAATTCTCAAGCTCACATCAGTAGCCTAACGAGTGTGTTTGTTTGCTAGTATAACAGTCGCGCAGAGGTCTAGGCCGACGACGTAAGTACTAAAGTAATAGTGCACAAGTTAGCTTCGCTATGCACTCTCGCTTGTAAACCGCAGAATAGAGAAAGTTCTAGAAATATATCATGTTTCAAGTTTTTAATGTATTTGTGCAGAAAGAGTTGCCAGGATGAATTTTAAAACTATATTTTAACTTAAGAAAGACTTGTGCTAAAATGTTTTAGGATGTTTGTGTTTAAATATTATAAAGGTAATATATTTTTTTTGGGTCAATAAAATTATTTTTTATTCGATAATTAGAAGAATTTGTAATGGAGATTTAAATATTTTTTTCGGCGATCTAAGACAACAATGCAATATATGTAATTATAATCTTGAAAATTAAGCATAGTAAACAACAATAGAAACAAAGATGCTGAATTTTTACTGTAATCGATTTAGCACTATAAAAAATACAAAAGGCAAGATGAAAAAAACTCCTCATAGAACTTCACTATTCTGTGGTCTTAATGATGCTCGTTTTTGTGTTTAAATCACAGATCACTCCCTATAGATTCCGCATGTAGCATATTTTGTTTGAATTCAAAGTCACCAAAGATTGAGGAAAGCACGGGGCGTGCGGGGAAGGGCTACTGCAATGTGATTGGCTATTTCAAGGTCGTGCATTTGTTGCAGTGATGGGACATGATTTCTTTTATAGTTGCAACAATTTAAAAAAAAATTACATAAGTTATTGTAATTAAGAGTAATAACAATCGGTGAAATAATATAGACCGATGTTAATTTCTCTGCAAAATCAAGTTCGATTCCGGACTCGGTAAACCAATTTTTCAATAATACAATGATACAGTTTTTATATTTTCGTCAAAATCGGCCTCGCGACTTTGTTCGTTACTTTAAAACTATAAATAGGGCATAAAATTAACATTATTATAAATTTTAGTAAACAATATATTATTAAACCTTTTTAAAAAAAATGATTTTATATATAACCTGAATTTGAAAGTACGTTAGCTACTTATTTTTATAGATATAAAAAGATAGCTAGCTAATTATTTTTATAAATATAAAAAAATATCGATATTATTCGATAAAAATAATACAGACTTTGAAACATCTCTATTCTTTTTGTGCAAGAAAGATAGCAATAGCATAATGCCGAATGAGTGAAAGAGACGTGTGAAGTTCTGTATCTAGTAGTGTCCATTATAACTTGAGCTCCGCTAAATTTGACGACATTAAATATTATTACTAACAAGTGAAAAGTTATGACATCTTTGTTGAAGTTTGAGCTTCTAGATGATTTTCTACACCATTTCACAGAACAAGTGGACAGTTTTTAATATTTTTAAACGTTAATAACAATATTTCAAAACTACTTTCACTAAGAACGGTGTACCTGTTTACGGGTCTAAAGTCTGGACGTAACTGAATAAGTCATTTAACTTACGAAGTTGTATCTGTGCAAATGCATTGATGTGTGGCGCGCGTATGGTGCCTTCTATGCGGAATCTATTGGAAGTGATCTGTGGTTTAAATGAATAAATAATTTGTTGAATGCTAGTCAGTAATACTATTTATAAAGTCATTTAATGATACATTTATATTTAAATTATTTTTTTCATCTTAAGTTATCATAAAAAATATAGTTTAAAGAATTAATAATAATATAAACATAGAATATGTATTTTATTAATTATCAAAATGTGGCAAAAGTTGATAACAACGCAATGTTGCTTTGCTTTGTGTCAATTTAATATCAATTTTTTACACTACCCTCAAAAAAAAACGACTGAAGTAAAAAAGAATCTATTGTATTGTTTGGTATTTGTTTTTTAACATGTACAACAGCTTTAAAAAATAACCCAAATTGATGTACCTCATAGTTTAAGAATTGGTACAGTGAGCCTAATTAAATAACAAATCTATAAGTAATATTAGTAACATACACTAAATAGCAACAAATATATGAAACTAGAACAAACGCCGAACAATATGATTACCCAGTTATTACATCACTTCAATGCACAAAACTCGATGTAATGAAGCAATTGTGTCTAATACTTTGTGATATCCGACTTTAAATGTATAATGGTTACAAAAATAGTGTTTTAGAGGAAGGTAAATGCATATTGAAGCTATTTTTTGAGAGGATTTTTTCAAATTTTGAGTACAGTTGTTATTTTTTAGTTTGTTTTGTTTTTGGTTTTAATAATGAGTTAATTTTGTTGCTAATTGAAACTATTGTAATATGGATTACTTACATAAGTTATACCACCATTTGCTTTTGTATTTTATTGTCCACATTAAATATAATATACAAATATTTTTCAAGATTCTATTAATTTGAAATTTTATTGTGAAATCTAATCCATATGTAATTTCATTAGTTATCTTTAATAATAATTGGTCGATTGTCTTCTGTTATAGAAACTTAAGTTTTGGGCATTTAGGGCTAAATCTGGCATTTACTTTCCTTGATGTATCAAATATTTTGCATTTCTTTGAGATGCTTCCTAAAAAAACATACAAAAGGAGCAAACCTTTTTTCTACGCATGCATTAAATTATATTAACCTCATAAATATTCAATTGCATTATGCCAATAATTAATTTAAAGTCGGATTTCTATGTCCTCTAACATAAAATGACTTGAAAAGGGTGCGTCGCAAAGCGTCGCCGGCACAGTCGAAAGCGGGAACATTGTCTATGTCCAGGTAACATATGATTTCAATAGACAAGAATTCAATGGTATTCAGTAATCAGACGCATGGAATATATTTTTTATAATATATATTTATGAAAGATACTCATATATTTTTGTCATAATTTTGACAATTGGCCTCGAACTAAGCATATCTATTTCAAATCATAGATTCTTAGATTCTTGAAGAATGCACTTTTAAATGTGAATTAAATATTTTCATATGGAAAAAGTGAAATTAGTTTTAGAGTACCTGTGAACATAGAGATATGAATGTTTAATATATCTAATTGGGTATCCAACATTATGAACTACTTATCCAAAAATAGAAATCCTTAAAACGGACCCACGAATTTTGATTTCATGTTGTTTTTTATGTTTATACAATTTTATATTCTACACCAGTCGACAATCTCGAATAAGAAGTTTATGGGTACAATAATATAAAGAATATACATACATTTAAAGAAAGAAGTGTGTTCCATCCTCGATCATGTTATCACTTTCCACCAGGTGAAACTATGGTTAAACACTCCTTTATTGCGGTATAAAAAAATTATGGAAAATTATTGTCAGTCTTACAAAACTGTAAACTTAAGGATATGTATCTTTGCGTCTGGTTACTAATACTTGAATGTATGGAGCACGTGTACATAACGCGCACTTTTGCATATTTCATTAGAATTAAGTTTTATTTAAAGAGCATTCTTGTTTCATTGCAGCACCATGCGCATTTTTTCATTATTTGTATGCAATATGCCGATTAGTGGACGTATCTGTTTGACATTCTTTACAAAAGGATATTACGATGCGCGAAGTGCGATGCGTCCTATGCGCATGATGCGGGCTTGTGAACGCTAAGCTTTAGTAATAAGCTTTATTTCTATAAGTTTAATATTTTGTGTGTTAATTTATGTTGCTAATGTAAACTTTAGTTCTATAATGTTTTATTTTTAACCGACTTACAAAAAAAGGAGGAGGTTATCAATTCGACCGTATTTTTTTTTTATGTATGTTACCGCATATCTCCGGCGTTTATGGACCGATTTGAAAAATTTTTTTTGCATTGGAAAGAGTAGAGTTCATGTGTGGTCCCATAGAAATTTGGTTCATGTCTGATCTTCCATGTGGAAGATATTCTAGGGAACTCCTCGAAAATCAACAGAATAAGCTCTGCGGTTAAGGTTTAATGAAGTATATATCAACTGAATTGTGACTAGATGATGTGATTACCCTTTACAGGACACTAAAAAGGATAAAATAAAAATTTTTGCCAAAAAATAGAACCGACTTCCTCACTCTAAAAAGTAGAAAATAACTTTTATTTCATTTTTGTTGAAATCTATACAAAGTCGGTGCCTTATCTATTTTCAATTTAACAAGATCTTGCACCGACTTTGTATAGATTTCAACAAAAATGAAATAAAAGTTATTTTCTACTTTTTAGAGTGAGGAAGTCGGTTCTATTTTTTGGCAAAAATTTTTATTATGTTAGTTAATAACAATCTTTATTTTAAGTTATCTTTTTTTCATGGCATTTATTTTGTTCTTCAGATAGATGTTTAAATTTAAAAAAAAATTATCTTATTTAGCTGTGAATATTTTTTAAATATGCAAACGTGATAGAAAAAAATATTTAGTATTTGGTTGGTCATGTACGTTATACTTCGCACAAATTTCTTGTAAATAACTTTAAATATTTTGTATTGTTTATCGAGCTTTATTTGTTTTCATGCTGTTGTTTCATATTTGTATTTTATTTTCTATAGTATTGTTAGCAATAAGCCGAATCCAGCTGTGTTTTTCGAGAAATTTCTAATCTATACATCAGGGATATTTTTGTATGGATCGAATAGTACAAAGATTTTCTTGTCCATTTTTTTGTATCTATACATATAATAAAACAGTAACCGAACCATTTCTGTACATTGAATATTTTTGAAAAAGAGTAAATGGTATGCAATATGTATGTTCTATAGATACCAAAACCATGGTTAAAAATTTTTTTTTCTGTTTGTCTGTTTGTCTGTTTGTCTGTTTGTCTGTTTGTCTGTTTGTCTGTTTATCTGTTTATCTGTTTGTATGTGCGTCAATCACGTAATAACCACTGGGCAGATTTTTATAAAATTTCACATGCTGATAGACCAATATTAGGTGCAACTTATAGGCTATATTTTATTTAAAAAAAATATTTTAGGGGTGGCTCTCCATACATGTAAACGGAGGGTAAAAAAATAAATTCGCGAATACATCATTGAGTGAGGTATCATTGGAAAGGTCTTTAAAAATGATATCGAGGTTTCTAAATGCGTTTTCTGCTAAAATAAATATTTTTTTGAGAAATATGCTTCTAAAGTCGTGAAAATGTCATACCACGTGACAATGTGAGATTTTGGTTGAGTTGCGGACATGCCTTTTTATACTCTTAAAGTATAGATTAAGACGTTAAAACACTCAATGAATCCTCAAAAACCTTCAAAAAATAACTAACTCTCTGCCCGCGGCTTCGCTCGCGTGGGCTTAAATTTTCTGTATTTTGAAGAGGCGCGCGCTCTGTGAGATTTTGGTCAAACCTATTTCCATAGAAGATTATAACAAAACATAGACATGCGCATATATCACTGGTCCTGCGATCGTAATTTTTTTAAACTTTTGTTGTGCTCCTCTAAAATACAGAAATTAGTAGCCCACGCGTGCGAAGCCGCGGGCGGAAAGCTAGTTATACTATAAACAACTTATTGACGTATATCAGGGTCATATTGGAAGCTTTCTGTAAATTTTAAGCTGGACGAGCCTTCCATAAGCGACTTAAGTGTTCACAAAATAAGGTCTAATTTGCAAGTAATATACTTGCAAAGACCTTGGTGAGGGTTTGTATTATATTTTTTCGCAATTTTATTATAAACCATTTTGCAAAGATGGGCTTTAAAAGTCTTATGAAGAATATTACAAGGGATTTTGCAGATAAATTTATGTTGCTTGACCTCTTCTAAGCAAGTTATATTTTCTTTAATTGAAGAGCTATATGCACATGTATTTAATAAATCACCATGTCTTTTGTTACACTTTTGTAAATAGCATTTAAGATATAATAGGGATTTGTTTCATGAAACCGCAAAATACCGTGAAAATTGTTTTATTTTCTTGGGTTTGTTTTAACGCGAGTATTTTCCATATTGAATAAAAATTATTTTAAAGGATTTTTAACGGGGTTATTTATACATTTTTATTTAACCCGACGTTTCGAACAATGACGTGCCTGTGGACCGTAACTAAAAAGAATTTTTATTCAACATGAAATTATTTCTATAATTTCAGTAGAAAATATTATATCAAATGCAACAAATTAAAAAAAATATGAAGTAACAATTTTATAAATTTTATGTGAAACAGATTCTTAATGTTAATAGTTAATGATCTTACCAGATGCATATTGCTTCATTCAATATATCAAGACTATCTAAAACAAATAAAAGCTAAACGTTATTGCTGTTAAATAATATTCAACTTTGAGGAGCATTTGTGTCATGCTGTCTCTATCACTCTTATGAAGAAGAAAGGGACAGAATTATGTTAAACTTTTCTAGTTAAGCTGAATCTTGACTCTTGAGTTTTGTACAAGAGACGCGTTTGTTATGCAGAATTATGACCTTACATTTTTAAATATACGGTCATATTTTTTTAATTTAATTGATAAATGTCTACACCTTTAGTAATATGCATTTGATTTGACATAGCATCTATATTATCTACGGTTTAGCTTATGTAGTAGTGCATGTCTGTGTTCAATCATTTTATAATAGGAATTCCCAATCTTTTTTCGACAAATGCCCTAGCACAAATTTCATGTTTTAAAATCAGAACATATCAGCGTGAGTGCGAATTTCAAATCGATTTTTTACTGATTCTCATAGCGCCATTTTCTACGAGGCAAGGCGAAAAAAGCGTGGGAATACCTGCTTTGAAGGTTTGAAATCTTACCCTCTGGGTTTGCAGTTCCAGAACGTCGTTGGCGAGCAGTCGACAGTCTTTGACGTCGTTCGTGTCACCGACCACGGAGCGGGCGGCGTCGCCGGATTCAACGAGCAAGAGGGCTTCTTTTGTTGAGGTATCCTTGTTTTGAGATTTATTTTGTGATGGATTTTGACGTGAATACGTCTTCAAAATTGCTGTCATACAGCAGCAATCCAAAAACCTAATGATAATAAATTACAGCGATAATAGGCATTATAGCTCCGAATATATCGGTCCCATCCAAAATTTAATTACACCATTGGTTAGCTCAAGGATCAAAGAAGAGTGAGAACTTTGATGGTTCGCGCACGAAGGAGGGGGCAGAGCCTAGTAAGATAAGTTTTCATACCAAATCTGTATTGATTTACATAAAGAGTGTATAATAGAATTGTAAATTGTAATATTTCTTATGCAATTGATTTGTTCATATTGCGTGTGTCTTAATCAAATGGAATATGAACTAGATTTAAGGATTTCAAAAATAAAAAAAAATGTTTTGTTAAAAAGCAGAAAATAAATTATCATAAAGCTCATTTCAATAAACTCAATTTTTATTATAATTAGAAACTCTTACGCAAGATGAACATTCTAGAATTTACCGAAATACGCTTGCGTACTCTTTACAACTGCGAAATAAAAGTGTGGTAATACGATTGGGCACCGCAGACGGGTTTCGTGGAGACGCTGACGCCGCAGTTCACGCCGGGGCAGAGCATCACGTCGCCGCAGACCAGCTCCGCGGCTGCTGAGGAGAAACTCGCCAACTTGCAGGCGCAGCAGGAGGTGAGGGGGGGGNNGGGGGGGGAGTTGTTTATCTTTAAGAGGAGTACTTTGAAATAAAACCGTCACTTACACCCGTATTCTTAGAAGTTACCTTAATTTTACTTCCACTTAGGTTACGTCAAATATGACGCATGACAAATTTTAATCGAAATAAATATCGAATAATCGAATAATATAGAAATACAATATTTTATTAATAAATAGATAGACGGATCGAGGTGTTAAATTTTCTACTCCGAAATTTTCTTAACGTGAGTGGACGTGAGTTAGTGGAGCTTTTTTCCGACTCAGTATGTAAATTTTCGTTGACAGAGGTTGAGTGAAGTCGAGGAATGTTCGAGATACTTATTAGAATACGGGTGTAAGTCTAAAGGAAAGAAATATATTTATCTTAGAGAGAGGTACTTTGAAATAGCAGCGTCCCAAATATGCCTTAGAGAACATTGAATAATATTTGCACATTTGTTGATTTCCAATTTCTTTTGTCTGTCGTAATGAAATTTTTCGATTAGCGAAACACGCATGTGAGCATTTGTAGGAAGAAACTACAATTCTGCCAAACACAATTTTACACGAAAATGCAATTTACGTACGATCATTTTTGTACAATTTTTTTATATGGCATCAAAATTTGGTGAAAAATTTTATAATATTTAAAACCCAATTTTTCACTGGGATGGAATATTCTAGAAGCATCTGAGATAGTAACGTAAAATAGATACGTGGGTTGAACTAATTTTATGACCCCTATATTCGTTAGTACTTAAAACTCTTTGATGGTTGAGTCGCGTTAGGTGCTGGTTTTTTTTTCAAAGTTTTTTTATTTACTTTGTATAAACCTCATGTTATTTTTAATTTCAGATAACGAATCTCAAAGCCGAAGTCGAGGATTACAAGGAGAAGCTAGAAACTCTAAAGCTTCGTCGCGCTGAAGACCGCGAGAAGCTGCGAGAGCTGGAGCGCGTCCGGCTGCAGCTGGAGCAGGCCAATGAGTTCAAGGCCAAGATCATGGAGTCGCAGGCGCAGCTGCAGAGGGACCTGCAGAGGGCCAAGCAGGAGGTGAGTCCACTTGACAAAGTCAAAGCCAAAGTCAAAGAAATTTATTTGCTAAAATGTTGTTGTACAGCAGGTATTATAAGCAATTTAATACAAACATTTTGCCCACGTTATAGGCGTGCAAATATTATTATTGTTATACATTTAATTACATAATGTCAATAGTCCTTAAAGAATAATATGGCAAAATAAATAACTATAAATTAGATTAAGTATTATTAAATTGGTACATAAGGAAATCATTTGTGGAATAAAAACACTCCTCTCCAAGAAACAGACATTCGCCCGTGTGACGACGGGATAGTGTACATGTGTCGCCACCCCATGTTTACCCGTGGGTGTCGTAAGAGGCGACAGAGGGTAATTCTGCAGCATACCATCTTCAGCAATATTACAATGTTTATCACGGGTCGTCAATTGTGTAGTCATT
>LQNK01001311.1:249519-283059 GCA_001586405.1 Phoebis sennae
GGGTTAGTGTACATGTGTTGCCACCCCATGTTTACCCGTGGGTAAAGTAAGAGGCGACAGAGGGTAATTCTGCTGCATACCTTCAGCAATAAAAGAGTGGGAGCCGAGCATTGCACGATTAGGCCAAGCTCGTTGCTTGTTGCATAATATTGGTTTGTTTTAGCTGTCATTAATTATATGTGACAGCTTTTAATTAGCGGATTTAGTTCTAACTTATAGTTTACCTTAGTACCTAGTAAGTTTACCTTATCATTCAAACCGCTGTAAGATATCCGAATAGAATAACAATAAATAAAAAAAAATAAAAAAATTACCCTTAGGTGCGAGAATTACAAGAAGCACTGGAACAGCACAACGATGAAACTGCAGAGTTGCAAGAAGCGGCCGAAATGGCGGCTCTAGACAAAGAAATGGCGGAAGAAAGAGCTGAGGCTCTGCAGATGGAGTTGGAGCAATGCAGGGAGAAGCTGGAGGAGGCCACCCTGGACCTGCAGCTGATGAGGGCGGAGATGGAGGCGGGAGGCAATATACGTGAGTGTTGCAGATTTGTGAGGTTTTCTAATAGCTAGACCTTTGGGAGTGTGGACTGGGGAGATATGTGATAGGATCCTGTTGAGTAACGAAGTTTGAAAATAGACTGTATCACTTCTTGATGGAAATGCATTTTGAAAAATATAGAATTAACTCTTTTTTCCCACTATTTCCATATTTATTGGAAAACTTTAATAATTTACAACTGGTTGTAAGTTGAATAAAGTTTATTAATAAATGTACAAGCGGTTGTAAATTGAATAAAGTTTATTAATAAATGTGGAAAAAGTGGGAAAATAAGTGTTTAATTCTATATTTATCGAAGTTCTCTTTAGGTTTCTTATAAAGAGCTTAAGTACGTATGATGTTAGGATATTCCTCAAGTGTGATGATGATAGAAGAAACACTTTACTAATAGTGCTAGAGTAATGTACTGTTACTTTGGAGATTCTAGATCTGCAGCTAATGAGATCTAACATAGAGACGGTGGAAATAACGCTTGGTTTTGTATTTTTTGTAATACATATTTTGAATTGAATGAGATATTTTAAGGGCCCTATCAAATAGTCAAAGTGGGATATTTTAGAAAAAGTGTTAGGTTAGGTTGGGTTTGGCTAAAATTTTTGTTGTTACCTATAAAGAAAGACAGGCATTTTGTGATTTAAATTCGTGAAGTGACAAAAAAGATATATGTACAATCACGTATGAGGATAAGATGAGCAAATAACAAGTTACATAGATTCGAATCCCACTAAATATATCTTTCCCATGTCACACTACGATAAAATAATTTATCAATGTACTTACCTGAGTTTGATTTTTCAATAATATTTAGTGTTATTTCTCTAAGTATTTTGTGTATATCGCTTTCTTATATATGTATTTTATTTTGCGTTATAGAAATGTTCACACAATTAAAAAATGTACGTATGTGTGCGTGTGCTTGTGTGTGTGTGACTAATTTTTTATTAGGCGTAGATATAGGCAAATAGATTTTTACAATTTACAACAACAATTTTACTTAATTTATTAAATAATCATTTGCTTTATTTGCGCCAAAATTTATTTAAATTATATACGTATGTATATTTTAGTTTGTTTCTTTACTTACTTCAACTGGGTACAGAATGAAAAGTAATAACAGTTTGAAAAAAAGATTATTATTACAAAAAGTATTATCATTATTATGAAGTCAAGTACCTATTTGAAGTAAAATACAATTCATCCGTTTTATTATTTGTTGCATGTCGTTTTGTGTTTATGTCATCGTGCTCCCTTGCTTGACAAATGACGACTAACGAAATGGACTTTTTCACCCCCAATTTGAGTTTTTCTAACGAAAGTTTTGAGCTATTTGATTTATGTTATAATTTATTTTTATGCAATTTATTTTTTAGTTTTAAATTCATATTTGAAACCACCGAATGTATACTTGCATATTCAGAAAATAGTTATAGTTGAGAAAAATTGAGTGATAAGAGAATTGGAGAATTTGAAAAGTAAAATTATAGTATTGTTTAGCCTTCTTCAAGTTAGACTGACGTATATATGCCTTTCTGGAAAAGACCGTAAAAGTAGCTTCAGTCAAAACATTAGTTGTTAAAGTGACTATAATCTGGATGATCAAAATGGAACTAGTGCCCACTACCCACACTGACCATGGCAATTGACCATACTGACTATGGGACACTAAAAAATAACCAAGAACGTTTGCCACCTGCAACTATATAGAATATTCATTATAACCAATCTTTTTCAATCCGCGAGGTGCTTAAGAGTTCAGTTATATGATTAGACGCTCTAGTGTCAGAAGGGGGAAAAGTTCTAGTATCAAATAGGATTAAGGGGACAGATAAATAATGCATCAATGGGCAGAGGGAAAGCAATGAAGTCGTCGCGACGCCTCTATACTTTT
Source organism: Phoebis sennae (assembly GCA_001586405.1). NCBI lineage: Eukaryota > Metazoa > Arthropoda > Insecta > Lepidoptera > Pieridae > Phoebis > Phoebis sennae. Next base: position 251,966 of record LQNK01001311.1, read on the forward strand.
GCGACGCACAGTTTGGGAACCTCTGCATTATATTAATGACCAGACGATCGATCCATAGACTTGCCAACTACCTATACTGACCACAAAGACCTTGCTGACCATACTGACCATACTGACCAAACTGACCATACTGACCACACTGACCATACTGACCATGACGAGCACACTGACTGAGCACATAGAGCCGAGGGGGCTGCATGTTACCCATAACCCGTCCTCGCTGACCAGAGCACCCGTACGCAGCGGGCGAGGGCGCCACGGGCTACGAGGTGCGCCAGCTGCAGCAGCAGAACGTGCGCATGCGCGAGACGCTCGTGCGCCTGCGCGACCTCTCCGCGCACGACAAGCACGCCATGCAGAAGATGCAGAAGGTATGAGCTATGAGGCACGAACACGACGTCATAATTGTGGTATTAAAAAAACACAAACACAATGTCGTACTTGAGATATTAAAATAAAACACACGAACACAACGTAATACTTGAGATATTAAAAAAAACACAAACACAACGTCATACTTGAGATATTACAAAAAACAAACACAATGTCGTACTTGAGATATTAAAAAAAACACAAACACAACGTCATACTTGAGATATAAAAAAAACACACGAACACAACGTAATACTTGAAATATTAAAAAAAACACACACACGAACACAACGTCATATTTGAAATATTAAAAAAAGCACACGAACACAACGAAATACTTGAGATATTAAAAAAAACAAACACAATGTCGTACTTGAGATATTAAAAAAAACACACGAACACAACGTCATACTTGAAATATTTAAAAAAAATTCTACTTAAAGCTAATTTATATAGACTGATTTTTGAGTCGGAGGATACCAACAAGTAGCGCGTTCAATATACTATTATCAGTCCGAATATGTAACAAAAATACAACCATGTTTTTTGACATAATTATCCAGGGAATATAATACGAGTATGGGTGCGTGCACCGCACCGCAAATCAAACTGAGAGATATGGAGATTACTTTTGATAGCCGTATTAGCATACTTGGGTTATGCTTATTAAAAAAAATACTTCAATACCCTAAGGTTAAACATTCTAAATATTATGGGCAATTGACAAACAAAACAAAGAAACAACCTCTCGACCCAAACGCACATACGAACTAAAGAATAAAGTGTAATTTTAAAGAGAGGTTAAATTAGAGAAAATTATATTTGTATGCAACGCCGACATACAGTTTTAGGTTACAATTTTGTACATTATAGATTTCACTTTTTATCAGATTTTTATGACTTAGTACTTTTGAATAGTAGATATACAAATAGTCACTTTAATATACATCATACAGTCAAGGTACATAAGTAAAATACTACACATGCACTTAATAATAAAAAATCTGCAATTTTTTTTAGGACTTAGACCAATACAAATCTGAAATAGCTGAGCTGAGCAGGACCAAGGAGAAGTTATCGGCCAGGGTTGAGGAGTTGGAGGCGCAAGTGGCTGATCTCCGGGAGCAAGTGGATGCTGCTCTCGGCGCTGAGGAGATGGTGGAACAGCTGGCTGAGAAGAAAATGGCTCTGGAAGATCAGGTCAGTGATTAGATCAGAGTTCCCCAAACTTTTGTGTCGTAGACCCCTTGCCATGTTTTCCCGTGCTGGGTAGTCCCCCTACTTACAGGATTCAGTGTATGTGTTGAAATTCAGTATCGTGAACGACATTTTCTATTCATGGACCCCATTTTTTTTCGCTGACGTAGACCCCTTGCAGTTTGTCATAGACCCCGAGGGGTCAATATAGATCACTTTGGGAATCACTGGATTAGATGATCGAATCAAATTTTTTGTGTATGTAGGTGTATATTTGTCTTATAACATTTTTGGACCCATACATCCAAGATTATCTGCCTTGGACGACCATATTAACGCTTACATTCATGCGAAATTGCGTAACTGAATAATAGAAGAAAGGAGGAATATCCCTTCTAATCGCTCTCCTCTATAATCCCGGTTAACTAAAAGATGTTGTTTTTATCAGCTAAATAGAATACAATAGAAATACTTTTTACAACACACACACACACACCCCTATATAACGAAATAAAAACCTAACATACAATAAGACATACACAATGCAAAGGGCGGTTTTATCGCTCGTTAGCGATTTCTTCCAAGCAACCCTGCAGCGAAGAGAAATTATGATACAATTATAAGAGTGTACACATATCAAAATTACAAAGAATACAAACAATTACAGTAAATATAAGGAGAAACGATTAAAATCTAATGTTAAAGGGTCATGTACAAAAATTTCTTAAAAACAAATAGAAAAAAGTAACTCACACAATGTTTCAGGTGGAACAACTGAAGCAAGACGTGCAAGAATTGGAGGCGTTACAAGAGATTCACGAACAGCTGGTGGAGTCCAACCGCGAGCTGGAGATGGACCTGCGCGAGGAGTTGGAGATGGCGCACGCTGCCACCAGAGAGGTGATACCAATAATTATATCAATTTTGAATTTTATATGGGGTGTTTATGTAGTCTTGAAAAATTTGGGGATGTAAAGTTAGTGAAATAGAAGCTGGGGAAGATATTAAATTATTCCATTCATCTTCATCATTAATTCCCGTTAAGTTATTCATATTGTTGTAATAAAATTTAAAATAATTATTTTCTTTGTAGTACATAATCGATCACTACTCGCGTCGTAGGGTCTACAGTTTATATATTTAATTTGAATATTCAGTTCTTCTAAAATAACAAAAGTGCACATCATTCACGATGAATTAATGGTCGTTTATTTTCAATTGAAACAGATTTATTGAAATATTTCAAATAATAGAGGCTTTATGCAAGGCATTGACATGTAATTAAATGAAAGATTTAATTTGACTCATAGGCCGTTCGTGAAAGAGAAGCAGCATTAGAAACTATAATGGACAGAGACACGACCATAGTCAAGTTCCGAGAATTGGTTCAGAAAATGACTGAACAGTATACGGAGTTGAGGAACCAACTGGACTCTAAACAAGGTAAGATTGGCCAATTTTTGTCTGTATGTTTATCTATATGTCTGTCTGAGGTTGATTTTTGAATCAATGTCTTTAATTGAAAGTGTATGTTAATGTACTTTATAAAAGGTAAATTTTATGTTAAATTAATTTTGATGGTGGATTTTTAAAAATAATTCTATGCAATAAAATTTTTCATGTGGAATTACACTTTTAAACTGTTATTTCATTATTTGTCATGTCTTAGAATAACGATTAATTTTGATTACAACATTTAGTTTACTTTAAAACATTAATATTATCTAATTTTGATATAGATTAAATTGTGGGTTCGATCCCTACGAGTAGAAAATTATTATGTAATGAATATTGCAATTTTCTACTGTCTGGGTGTTCATTTATCTATAGTACGTATGTATTTACAAAAAAAATGTTTAAGTATCTATCAGTTACCTAGTATCCATAGTACAAGATTTGCTTAGTTTGGGACTAGGTAGCGTTGTGTTAAATGTCCGAGAATATTTATTTATTATAAATTTTGATATTCTTATACAAATAAATTATTTTAAACATCTTCTCAGGATCACCAGCACCATCAGAACAGGAGTCGACGCCAGAGCCGGTCTCCAGGTCCTCACCGCCGGCCGAGCTGGGTTCCCTGGTGCAGCAGTCCAGGGCTTCCACCAGGTCCATAGACCTGCAGCTGCGAGCGCTGGAGCTGAACCAGGCGAAGGCCAGGGCCAACATGCTGGCCGCGTGTCTGCCTGACCACTTTATGACTAGTGGAGGTGAGTTAGTCCAGAAGTTTAGGCCTTCCTGGTCTATAGGCCTGCAGCCGGTCGACTGGCGGGGGTACGTGAGTAAGAGAGAGGGAGAAGAGAGATTGCGAGAGTGAGATGTAGAAATCATCAATCAAATTTAATAACTTCTTAATGAAATGAAATGAAATGAAATGAAATGAATGAAATTAAATGAAATGAATGAAATGAAATTAAATGAAATGAAATTAAATGAAATGAAATGAATGAAATGAAATGAAATTTTTATGTAACTATATTCAGCGAATAAAATTATTTGACTATGACTTTGAAGGAGAAAAGAGATTGCGAGGGTTGTAGTGTTACAGAAAAATGAGGGGAGGATTGTGAGAACTTGAGTAAGTTAAGTTTGAGAAGGAATACGACACATAGTGTGAAAATAATATAGTGATCTTTTATTTTATAAAGAACATAGTGTGGAAATAAATATGTTCGTTATAAAATGAAATAAATATTTTGAACCTATTTTTTAAGAAATAAAGATGAAATATCTCTATATTGTCTAATTGAATGTAAATTCGCAGGTGACCACGACGCCATCTTGTTTATACTGCTTCTTCAGCGGTTGAACGCTAAGGCTGAAATTATACTCGGGCAGATAAGGGAGAGGTAAGTGATGAACAAAATATTAGTTAAAGTAAGCAATAATAGACTTGGCTAATTATTAAAAACGTTTCCAGCAATATTGTTGTATCTTATAGCAATTTTGGTAAATGAAATACATCCTTTTACATGTTATAGGATGTCGCGTAGTTTTTTATGGTACAGCAAGCGGAGCATGCGGTCCAACTGATGATAAGTGACCGACCGCAGCCTGTGAATATCTACAACAATAAAGTATTGTATTACTTGAAGGAAGGGGGGGGATTGAGGTGGGAAAGTGAGAATTAATGATGGGAAATTGAGAGAGGAGTAGAACAGGATGGGAGACAAATGGGGTGGGAATACAGGCCTCCGGACGCCTGCTCACCGTACGAAACACAGTTCAATACTGTTTCACGCCGATCTTCTGTTGGGGGTTATTGAGATGAAAAGAATAGTATTAAAACTTAACAACTTAACGCAGAGCTTAGTCTCCCATCCCAAACTAGTTTTGACTATACTATTTTTTTGTTTTATTTTGTGTAGTAAAATGTTCTATATCTTTGTAGGTTCCCAGCAGTAAATGTATGGGACAGAGAGGCGATCACGAAGACGCACACGGCCGTGCAGTACAGCTTCCGGTGCCAGCTAGAGTACCAGCTGATGATGATACAGGTTAGGTTAGGTTCTGCATCGCCTGTTTCTCTCTAGCTTGCCAGCGGTGAACATGTGGGAGGAGAGGAGAGAGGACACACATGGTACAGTACAGCTTCAGCTGATGTTCTGTAGTTATTTTTGGATGTGGAATAGTTGAATTTTTCTGTTATTTTATAGGTTTTTATATGTATCAGATCGTATACGGTTAGATCATAAAACTATAAAAAAAATCACATATAAAAGTAAAAATTTTGAATTGAATTTCTTTTTTGTATTTTATATTTAAATTAAGTAAAATACAAATAATAAATTGTATTTAATTACAATTTTGGTGTTTAGAGAATTTGCTTGTAATCAAATTTAGTATTCTAGGTCAATGAGGACTACCGCGCGTAATATTTTACGCAAAAAAAGGCGCTTCACGTCGATTTGCGGATTTTTTTTATAATTACTGCGCGTAATTTGTTGCCAACTTCTATGATAATTTAACCCAACTCCTGTTTATGTTCCAGTGCATGGTTTGTCTGTGGAGTGGGGCCTTGGAGAGCTGTTCTCCTGAAGTGCTTCTCCGTGCCGCGTCAGCACTGCCAGACGCAGCGGCGCAGGAGCGAGCGCTGGACGGCGCCGCGCAGCTGCTGAAGGGCAACGAGCTGGACGAGAACTGCTCCCTGGACGGTGAGTGAACACCTGCTGACCAGGAGTGCTGGTCTGCAGCAGCACTGCCAGACGCAGCGGCGCAGGAAGCAAAGCGAAATTCCATCGTGTAGGCCCATTCAAATAATTGGTTTATATAGTAGTGGCATCCGCTAACATTAGCATTTTTGTTTCTTTGAGCGCCTAAAGGGAAGCGAATTAACAAAATGAAAAATTGTATTTCACTTCGGCTTTGACTTGGTGGGCCGGTAACGAGTGCTGCTGGGCGCGATGTGTGGGCCCTGGACATAAACGCGTTGTGATTTACCTGAAATTGCATAATATAGGCCCATTCAAGTCTATAATATGTGTTGTAGGGAATGCCATATTTTTCTTACACTACTTACCTAGCCGATACTATGCAATCAATACGCCTCGAAGGAGACCGAATTGGAACATACAAATTTTGATTTTGGTTTTTCATTTTGACTTTGACTTGGTGAGGAACATATAAATTCTGACTTTGACTTTGACTTGAACTCGTCGCGCAGGTATCGAGCGCTGCTGGACCTACTTGTCGGTGATGTAGGCGGTGCTGGGCATAACCGATTTCCTTTATACCATTTATGGGAATGCCATATCTCTCTAACACTACTGTTCCTGAAAGCGCCTTAAAGACAGCCGAATTAGAAGACACAAATTTTGACTTTCACTTTGACTTTGACTTCGACTTGGTGGGCAGGTATCGAGGACGACCTGCTGGACGTACCTGTCGGCGATGTGGGCGGCGCTAGGCATAAGCACGATTTCCTTTATCCGAACTCGTACATTATGGGCCCATTCAACTCTTTGTTTTATAATATATACTGACCTAGTCGATACTGTGTACGTCTCGGGAGACCGAATTGGAACATATATACATTTTGATTTTGATTTTGACTTGGTGAGGAACATCCAAATTTTGACTTTAAGTTTCACTTTGACTTGGACTTGGACTTGGTGGGCAGGTATCGAGCGCTGCTGGACGTACCTGTCGGCGATGTGGGCGGCGCTGGGCATGAGCGCGGTGTGCGGCGCGTCGCGCGAGGCGGTGGTGCACGCGTGCGGCGCGCTCGACGCGTTGGCGCGCGCGCTGCACGCCGACGCGAGCGCGCTCACGCAGATATTACAGGTTCATTAATGACTCATTAATAAATAAATTTAATGTTGAATAAAATACTCTTTAAAGGATTTAAAACGCGAAAAATTAGTCGTTCTAGCAGGTCGTTTCGTTTTTCTTGGACATTAATTAATTCTGTATAAAATAATTTTTACTTACAATTGTAAATGCGAAAGTAACTTTGTCTGTGAGAATGCTTTAGATGCGAAGAAGAGTTCTCGCACCTAAAACATTAAACAGATTTGGATGAAAATTTATACTGTAGTGTGGAACAACCTTTACAATGTCTGTGTAAGCATTCTAAAGTATTACTTTATAATTGGAAACATTATTAATAAATTGTATCTTGATACGAACGGACGTGTTCGTGATTTATTTAACTCTACTCCCAAACTGGGCCGCGCCACCTGGCCACACACCACAATACAAATCTAGTTTGAAAAATGGCTTGTTTCTCATAAGGTAGTTAATTTTTCCTATTTAGCGTTAAATATTTGTTTTCTTTTTGTTTGAATTGAATAGCCCCCGAAACAACTGGACCGATATGAAAAATTCTTTTAACATTGGAATCCTACACTTCATAGACTCTATAACATAATGCTACGGGAGCGAAGCCGCGCGAAACAGCTAGTTTGACATATTTTAAGATACGTTAAAAATGTTTGCAGGCCTCAGAGCGAACTCTAGAGCTGGGGCAGCTCCACGAAGCAGTCCAGTCGAGCTGTTCGTCTCTGCAGCAGCAGTTGAAGGCGGTGCGCAGGAGATTACCCCCTGGTGTCAATCTGAACAACCTGCCTATTGATTTGCAAGTAAGTGTTGCATTTTTTGGAATTTTGTCTTTTTACTGGCAGGGTTTATTACAACTCCCTAAGCAGGAGATCGGTGTGAAGCTGTATTGTATAAGATAGTGTCGCAGATGCCTTGCCGGCTTGAAGAAATGATTATTGATGGGAAATTGGGAGAGGAGTAGAAAGGGATGGGGGAGGAATGGGAATCCCACCATACGAAACACAGTGCAATATTGTTTCACGCCGATCTTTTGCCTACGACACAAGTTTGCTTAGTGTAGGTTTGCAGGTTTTAAGTTGCAGTGTCAAATGTAATCAACTGTTGATGTAATTATAAATTAATTATGTCAATAAAAGATTTTTTTAAATTATTTTTCTTATTGCAATTTTAGGAGGCTTTTGCCCAAAAAGGGGGTCTTTGCCTTTTCTCAACTTAATTACAATATAAAACACTCAAATGAATAAACGCAAGCTAAACTATTGTCACTAAAACGTAAATATTTAGTTATGTAAGATACTGTAAAAAACTGTAGTCAATGAGTTGAGGAAATAAATGGCTTATTATTATTATAATTTTTTCATCACGTTTTCTCTAACCAGTTGGTCGAGCGTCTCCGCGGCGACAGCGCAATAGCGCTATGGCGGTGCGCACGCGCAGCCTCGCTAGCGGCGAGAGCGGCGTGCGCGTGCGCGGCTACTGCGGGCGAGAGGGGCGACGGCGCGCCGCTCACGCACCAAGCACTCAGCGCCATATGGACGGCGGCCACGGACAAGATATACCAGCAGGTGAGACGGTCATAAAATTTTTAGGGCATTTTTTCTCATTAGCTATTGAAACACAACCAGATAATGGTTATTTGAAATTTTTAGCAATTTGTTAGAAAAATTTAATATTTAGGGAGGTGGACTTTAATATTTTTCTTATTTTTGCGTTTTTGTATTACATCAGTAGGTGTTGTTTTTTCAGTTTCTTGTTTTTTAGTTTTTTACTGATGAATGTTCTTTCCAATATAAATTATATAGTTTTAATGGCTATACAGCGTTTTACAAAACGAATTAAATATTAATTTAATTAAATTATGTAATTTCAGGACGATCACGGTCCCGTGAAGACGATAAAGCACGCGCTCTCCGTGGTGTCGGCGGACGTCGGCAAGCTGGCCGCCTTCACGCAGGACAAGGAGTACGACGTCATGTCGCTCACCAACGTGGCGCAGGACAAGGTGGGCGTGGGCCAAGTTGGGCCAATGTGGCCAAGGTTGACCGAAATAATTGACTGACCAATATGGTCACCCATTCCATAGAATGTTATGATTTTCCCAAATAGGCATTTTCTTATATCTCAATTTACCAAAAAAAATATCTACACAAATATTATAAAGAGGGAAACTTTGTTTGTTTGCTTGTTCGTTTGTTTATTTGGTTGGTTGATTTGTTGTAATGAATAGGCTCAAAAACTACTGGACCGATTTTAAAAATTCTTTCACCATTCGAGCATCACTTTCACACCATGTGGATGGTTGGCGATCTAGTACCGTGCGCGTGCGCCTCACTTGGAATTTCTTTTCTCGTACGGTGAAGCTGTGGAACGAAGAAAAAAAGAGAAGTGAGATGAGAAAGAGAATTGAAGCGTATATGTATATGTCCATCAAAGGCCGGCTAAGCACATGCGATATTCCTAGTGTTTTTTTTAACATCAGGTGACCCACATGCTCCTTTGCTTCTAACAACAACCCCTACAAACAACTTTTATTACAATTAATTAAAATAAAATTTTACTATAATTATTTAATTTTTATTTTATTCTCATGACTTACAGCCCACACCCCCCATAGTACTGCGCGCGCAACACGTCAAGAAGCAACTGGAGGAGACCAAGACGCTCACCATTCGGCTGGAGAACAAGGAGGCCGATATCAAGGAACTCAGGAAGGCGCTGAAGGTCTGCTTTTTATATTTTTACAAATATTAATTAATTTTAGAACATTAATAACAAATGCATCCGTTAAAAAATAATTTCTAACAATAGGTCTCAAACCGAATTCTAACTGCAACTACATTACATAATCTATATCTATACTAATATTATAAAGCTGAAGAGTTTGTTTGTTTGAACGCGCTAATCTCAGAAACTACTGGTCCGATTTGAAAAATTCTTTTAGTGTTAGATAGCCCATTTATCGAGGAAGGCTATAGGCTATATATCATCCCGATATTCCCACGGGAGCGAAGCCCTGGTGCGCAGCTAGTATTTAATAATAGGATTGCTTACAGCCCTGACCCACTCAGGCGATTTGCGTTAATAGTGCATGAATATATCTACGCCGTGTCAACTATTTTCATAATTCCAGGCGAAACAAGAGGAGCTATCGGAGATGCAGATCCGGCGCGAGCTCGGCGAGAGGAAGCTGACCGCGGCGGCGAGAGACGCAGAGCTGAAGGCTGAACAACTGCAGAGGAAACTCGAGGACGCCAATAATCAACTAAAGAGGTAAAGTGGGGAGGGGGGGACTTTGTTTTTTGAGACGAATGCTCTTTGACTAGGGCTTCAAACTTTTTCAATCTGTGACGCACTTACGTGTGTAAAACTTAATATAACGAAACGAAATATATAATTATATGTTTCGGCACTCAAGGGTGACACTAGTGTCAGAGGGGGGGTGAATTCTAGTTTCAAGTAGGATTAAGGGGACAGATAATCGGGACGAATTCCTGGACTAGACTACGAAACAGATAGTTATATAAGTGTGCATGTTTATAATTTCTAGGGTTACGTATTATGTATTTACGTTGATGCTATGACGATATGCCGTAAATAAATAATTAGTATAAAACTATAAAGATCCCCTCCTTTCCATATCTAACATTTCATTGTCGTACCAAGGTTGTCTGGAAGAAATCGCTTCCATAGCGATAAGACCACCTGTTGCTAAAATTTTCCATCTTTATTTTTAAGCTCCTCTGTATCTTACAGTGCAATAAAGAATTAATAAATAAAGAGGCTTGACCAACTATTAAACGCGTTTTTTCCGTATTTTTTACTCTATATTACTAACGGTAACATTAATGTGTAATTATATATTACTATTCAAAATAAATAATTACTTTTTATAACTAAATACAGGAAAGAGAAGGAATTCGAGGAAACAATGGATCATCTTCAACAAGACATCGACTCGCTGGAGAGCGAGCGCGGCGCGCTCAGAGACAAACTGAAAATGTACGCGAAACGTGGCGGCTCGCATCACGGTACGATTTTATTTGTTTTTTTTAACATATTAAATATTTATATTATACTTAATAAACGATATAGGAAAAAATTCAGAAAAAAAGTTATTAAAGAAAAAATTAAGTAATTTTTATGTTATATTAACGATTTTTTTTTTATAAATGAGAGAATCAATCTATCTTTCATAAATGATTTCTGAATTATTATATATACTTAATAAAAAATTATAGTTATTATAAAAATGTCAAGGAAATTTTGATTGTTTTACAAATTTTTAACAATTTTTTTTTATTAAGGGGAGAAACAAAAAGTTATCTTTTATAAATAACTACTTAATCTTCATATATCCCTTACTTAATATAAATTTACGAATAATGCAAAATACACTTGAAATTGTAAACAAATTGGATACGATGAAAATGGTCAAAATAACTTAGATCAAATTATGATTGGTAGGTTGTTTTTGAAGTATATTTTTCCACACTTTTTTATATAATTTATTTATTATGTGTGTTGTTATTTTTTATACTTTTTGCTTTTTTTACGTTAGTAATAATTCAATTTAACTTTCAGATTCTATTATGAATTTTGTGGTGTTTTTTTTAATTAATTATTCTATTATACACATGTGTGTTTGAGTTTATTGTGTTTTGTGTGTGAGTGTGTTATAAATATGATAATATTGCAGCCGTGACGCCGCCTCTGCCCTCAGTGCGCGACTTTTCACGTAAGACTATATGTGTGTAGCTCTAACGCATGCATGCAGCCGGCGCGGGGGTGGGGACTGTCAAACATACAAAAAATAAATAAAAAATTAAAAAAAATATATGTTAGTGGCTAAAAATGCCCATATATTTTTGATAGATAATATTCGGCTCGAACTATCACATTTTTCATATTTTGTTGATGTATTTTTAATTGTAATGTTTGTAAGAGTGAACTTTAATTAAGTAACACAGGATTTCATGTTATTGCATATTCAAACTACACAATACATTTATTTATAAAAAAATGTTAAAAATCAATCTTAATATTTTTTTTTCAATTTTTATGATTTTAAATGAAGTGTTATTCATCCATAATATAATAATTGAATAAAAAGTTTTTTTATCTGTTAAAATAAAAAATTAATTAAATACCTAAAATATCTAATTTGACAGTCCCACATTCTTGCGCGCATCCGCAACGTTCTAAAATTATATGTTTCTGCATTTAACTCATGGTAACCTATAACAAAGGTATAAAACAAAATGGCTCCATTCATCATCATAAATATTAATCATTTGTCTTTAACCACGGTTCTTTAGAACTTATTTGGTTTATTCTATATTTTCTGTGAATTTTCGGAAAGTGCTATTCATATCAAAAATCATATTGTTTTTTTTTAATATAAAAATTAGAGATGTGCCTAATATTCATTTGGTATTTGGCATATTTTTCACTTCATGTATTCGGCCGATATATTCGGTTGAGTATGAATATAGAAAGTGGCTTCCACGACGACGCGCCCCACCAATTTTTGAATTTGATAATATTTTACTATGATCGCAATACTTTGTCCTGATTAGTCTATTAATTTTAGTGTGCGTGTGCACACATGGGTAATGAGTGTGTACCTATAAAACTTCACACAAGAGCAAGACTTGATACATATACTGTCAACGATTCAGAAGAATAGTGGGGCGCGTGTTCGTGGATGAATTTGTCTATAATTCTAATTTCCTAAATTATTAAAAAGTTCCAAGCGTTCATGTTTGAATTAGTATACGCAACAAATCAATGGAAATAAGGTAAACCGAATAATTCGTCCGAATATCCGATTACATTTAAACCGAATACTATTCCGTATTCGGTTATTCGTTGAAATCACTATTTGGCGCATCACTCCTAAAATATATAAATTTAAAAATACTAATATAATTATTATTTCACGTAGCCGTGTCTTCGCCGGCCACGTCACAGAAAGATGTACCACGTAAGATATATTACGAGTAATATTCATGTTGTTTTGTAGCATGGAATTTTTATGTTATTTTTTATTTGCGTCACTAACACCCGTATTCTTATACGTACCTTGAGCATTCCTCGACTTCACTCAACTCAGGCCAAGGAAAATATACATTTTGAGTCGGAAAAAACTCTACTAACTCACGTCCACTCACGTTAAGAAAATTTCGGAGAAGAAAATTTAACACCTCCATTCGTTACTTCGATTTATTTATTAAATTATTATATTTTATGTTATGAATTTTCGATTGAAATTTGTCATGCATCATATTTGACATAACCTAAGTGGAGGTAAAATTAAGGTAACTTCTTAGAATACGGGTGTAAGTTTCTATTCATATGCCTTATTCACACAAGTGGTGGGTGTGACGTGATGTTAAGAAATATGTCGTCTTACCAATAATTTTGTAGAAATAATAAAAATACCGGATTCGGATACGGATATGAAAATAATTCGGATTATCCGTTAGTTACTCTGTGTGAATCGGGCATTGTGGTTTATCTTCAAATAGTTTTGTTAATATGGATAATATTAGGAGTAGATTTCAATATTCAAGAAAATTTGATTATCATAGTCACTCTATAAAAATAAGTCAAAGTGAGTGAGTATAAACCGTCTCAATACAACTAACTAAACGATGGCTCGCTAAAATATAAGTCAAAGAATTGTTGATAAAAGCTCGTTTTAGATTTAAAAAGAGACCGAGACTTTCCATTCGGGCGTTTTTTTTTTTCATTTAGCATTGTATTTTCGCCTATGTAGTTTATAATTTGTCTTTATTTAAGTTATTATGTGTTTATGTTTAGTGAATCTTATTATGTATTATTATATAAATTCAGTTAAATAGTCAGCTGATTTCTGTGATATGCATGTAATAAAATGTATCTAACAGTGTCAATTGGTGACAAAAAATTCAAGGAGAATAATGGTCTACGAATTCTTAGTCAGAAATAAGGATTGTTTACAGTAAAAGTAACAAATATTGATTACTATATTAAAGCATACACTACTGTCGTTCGATGCGATTTGATCCGTTCAGTTACAACTGAAGACAGAACAGTCCGTCCCTTGAGATTACAATAGATTACCTACGGCCGTTTTCAACAATGTACCAAAGATTATGGATAGATTCTAATCTCAGATTAAATGACTTTTGTTTGTCAAAAGTCATAGCAAAGGCGATAGTCGATAGCATATTGAAATCAAAGTAAGTGCAAATAGATAGATTTGCTTGACTTTAGTAAGCAAAACAAGGGATAGATTGAATATTGAAAGCGGCCGTTAATTGTGATGTATTTGACATTAACTTAAATGTTTAACAATGTTTATTGCTGACCGGACCTATCAATCGATATTTATATGCTAAAGCAATTCGTTTCTTCTTCAAACTTGTGATTAATCATTGGAGTTTTATTTTATGTTCGCACAAGCATGGCTTCGTGGTGACGTAAAATTTGTTCAGTTTCAGTAGATCCATCGTAGTTAATATTTTTTATTACTAGCATTACAAACTATTTTATATTTGTGTTTTTAAAATGTACGCGTGGTTTTGCACGAACGAAAATGTTGTTTTTTTTTATTTATATTATTAAAAACGATCACAAAATCAAAATGATTTGAACATGATACATAAGCATTCTACGCCAATATTACTCACATGCAGTTAGGTTCAAGTATCAAGTTAATGTCATTTATGCTATTCGTCCACACATCGGTAATCGTTACAATGCGATGCTTCCCATGCGTACGATGCTGGTTTGTCGACACCTAGCTTTAAGATTTTATATTAAAATAATTCATGGATCTACTGCTAACTTGGTGGCAAATGGCAATGTTCACACGTAGCATCAGTTGAAGTACATGCGCAAATTATTTGACACGCAGGCATGTCATGCTTGCTGTTTACATGTCTATACAATATAGCATAAGTACTATTTTTGCTAGGCTGAAAATTTATTGCATATGGTTATGAAGATACTGTTTTAATATTTTTTTCTAAACTTCGGTGTAAAGAGTACAGCAAATGTGCCTTGGTTCAAATATAAAAAAGAGTGCATACTCCATGAATGTTGTTTGTAGGAAAAATAAAGAACGCTTAAGGCCCCCTACACATCAGCACGCATACTCGGACGTCATCTACCCATGTATGGCGGATACATCGGCAGATTTAAATTACCTACTGCGGTTGTCTACGGATAGATATTATTTATTTATATATATTATATTATTAGATTACCCCGTCTTCACGTCCGCGTACGACATCTGCTGATGTGTAGAGGGGACATAACACAAAGAATTAACATTTCCTATACAACTTATAAAAACAATTTTTTCATAGATTAACAGTGGCTTTATGTTAAACATCATTATTTAATATACTAGTCTAGTTTACATTCATTCAATTATGTTAATTTTTGTTACAATTGCAATTGGCACACAATTTTTTTTGGTGTCATCAAATATTAGTGTCTCCTTCCTACAATGAAGACGTTTTCCGCTAACGTAATGTGGTTCTTTGTAGAAGAGACGCCGGTGAAGGTGACTCCAGGAGTTGCAGCTGGGGAGGTCAATGAGGCTCTGCAGCATCAGCTCAAGGTTCTTAGCTGGTAAGTCTCATAAGAAAGTGCATTTTTATACTTGATGATTTTATCAGAGGCAGGCTCCTGTGCAATTTTTAAATTGTAATATGGCCTAATTATAGAAAATCTTTATAAATTATAACTTCTCATGTATAGCAATAAATTCTTTGATCCTTTAGCTATCCAATGGTATAATTTAATTTGCGATGAAGCCAATAGATTCAAAGCTATAACGCCAAACTGTATCGACTTATTGGCTTATCATAGGTTTTTGAATTGCCTCCATATTACAGCAATTTTAAAGACGTATTCAAGTAAAAAAAATTGAAATTTTCATAAAAGTATAGTATTAGCAATGTAAAAGTAGCAAAGGCTTTTAAAAATGCTCCAGTTTTGACATATTTCAAGTCTAGCCTTTGCAAAGGCCGTTAAAATGCTTCAGTTTTGACATATCTTAAGTCTAGCCTTAGCAAAGACCGTAAAAATGCTTCATTTTTGACATATTTCAAGTCTAGCGTTAGCAAAGGCTGTAAAAATGCCCCAGTTTTGACATATTTCAAGTCTAGCCTTAGCAAAGGTCGTAAAAATGCTTCATTTTCAAGTCTAGCGTTAGCAAAGGCTGTAAAAATGCCCCAGTTTTGACATATTTCAAGTCTAGCCTTAGCAAAGGTCGTAAAAATGCTTCATTTTTGACATATTTCAAGTCTTTCCATAATGTTCGCTAGGCGCGTGGAACGCGAGCGCGCGGCGCGCATCGCTGCGTGCGCGCGGGCGGAGCGCTCGGCGATACGGAGCCTCCGCCCCCTCGAGCACCCGGGCGCGCCCGCTGCCATCGCCAGGAGGCAGGCTGCCGCTAAACTGGAGGCCGAGCTGGCTTCTCTGCAGACGGTGAGCATTTTTTTATAGCTAAGGGGGCCAAACGAGCAAGAGCGTCGCCAGGTGTAAATGGATCAGCGCCGCCCATGAGCACCCACAACGCCAGGGGAATCGAGGGTTGCCGGCCTTTAAGAAATAAGTATGAGACAAGCCTGTGAACACACATACATTATTTTTTCATGATATGTTTATAACATCATTTGTTAGTATAAAAACTGTTGAAAAGATGATACTACTACTGCTACTATTCAGCCCATATTCGCCCACTGTTGAGCATAGGCCTCTCCAAAGGCACGCCACTGTGCTCGGTCTGCAGCTCTTTGCCGCCAGTTGTTGCCAGCCACCCTGCGAATGTCGTCACTCCACCTTGCCGCAGGGCGTCCTACGCTACGTTTGCCGATCCTCGGTCTCCACTCTAGGACCCGTGTACCCGTGTTGAAAAGATGATAAACACAAGAAATTAAAAATATATTTATTATCTATGGCGCTAGTGCCTATTTAAACTTCCATTTTGTTTGTTCCTTTTGGTCATGCAATATACGCTAGTTGATTATATTCTATTTTCCGTGTTTCATTAAGTTTATATGCTAATGCTAGTAGGCACTATTAATTAATGTTCACAAAGAGAAGAGAGATTTAATTCTGTTCTTCCAATTTGGTGGCCGCGCGAAAAGGCTCTTTAACTAACTACAAACTTGGATTTAACTTCACACTTACCCTTGATATCTTAAAATCCTCGGACAAGACCAAGGTAGACCCAGAAAAATAACATTTTGAACTTTTGTGTTGTCTATTGTTTGTCTATTTAACGTTATATTGATTTAGATAAGTGAGACATTGCTTTATTAATTATAATGTACACAGTTTTTACACATTTTGTATGTATTTACAAAAAAAAATGTTTAAGTATGTCTATCAGTTATCTAGTTTCCATAGCTTTGCATAGTTTCGTACTAGATGGCGTCGTGTTAAATGTCCAGGAATATTTATATTTATTTATTTATTTAATGTGTATTTGCTCGTGTACACAATAAAGATACCTTGGGATGATAATGTGTCAGGAATGGACGTTGTTCGTGGCGCGCTCGGGGCTGGTGAAGTTCCCCGACGAGCCGGGCCGGTACGCGAAGGCGCTGCAGCAGCACAAGGAGAGGCAGCGGGAGGGCAGGAGGCAGCTGGAGGTGAGACGCATTGATTTACAGGAATAATTAAAAAAAAATTAAAAAAATATTTAAATAAAATACTTTTTAAAGGATTTTAAACGCGGTTTATTATATTGTATAATAAAATCCTTTAAAAGGTATTTTATTTAAAATGGAAAATACTCGCGTTAAAATAAACACAGGATAATACTAAAAAAATATTAAATATTAACGCCTATATTCATATTATTTTAAACTGTTGGGTTCTGGATGTATAGTATTATTTTTAGCAATATACATATCACATATTGTTTGATTAAGTAAAGGTCCGAGAGGAGTAAACCAAGAGTCCTTTAGTACAGGGTCTACCGAGTTTAGGCTTCTGTCTCTTAGTTTTATGCTACTGAGTTTACTTCCAAGTTTAAGATTAGTACTTGGGAGAAATAAATACTTTTTCATTTTTTATTATTTTGAATGTCTATAACAAGCTGATCCGCGCGCCTTCGCACATGTAGCATAATGTTATGTATATATCATATAAAATACAGCCTATGTTACTCGTGGATAATGGAGTTTTCGAATTGTGAAAGAATCTTTAAAATCGGTCCAGTAGTTTCATTACAACCAAACAAACAAAGTTTTCTTTTTACAATATACTCGTAAGTAAATAAATAATTTATAATAAAACATATAATTCTAGCTAAAATAGTAATCACCATCGAAATAATAATAAACAATAAATAAGTAAACTAAAAAATAGAAAAAAATTATAAATGGTTTAGATGTGGAATCCAACTTCGACTTAGATGGTTAGGTTTTCATGCATCGTAGAAAAAAATGAGTTAGGTCTTTTAGGCTTCGAATTACAAAAAAACGTTAATTTGTGTTACAGGAGAGATTGTTCGCGTTGCAAGCCGAGGCTAGAAGTCTGATCTCCATCCACCGCCCGTGGCGTTGTATAGAAGCGGACTTCACCGAGTTCCCCGCGCCCGAGCTGACCGCGGTGAGTGACATGAGTTACATGAGTTGTGTGAGACGTCAGTGACATGAGTCATGTGAGTTGTGTGAGACGTCAGTGACATGAGTTGTGTAAGACATGAGGTAAACATGAGGTAAATGAGTTATGTAAGACATCAGTGACATGAGTTGTGTTAGACATGAGGTAAACATGAGGTAAATGAGTTGTGTAAGACATCAGTGACATGAGTTGTGTTAGACATGAGGCAAACATGAGGTAAATGAGTTGTGTAAGACATCAGTGACATGAGTTGTGTTAAACGTAAGTTACATGAGTTGTGTTAGACGTCAGTGTCATGAGTTGTGAAAAACATGTTGTTACATGAGCTGTGTAGGACATGAGGTAAACATAAGGTAAATGAGTTGTGTAAGACATCAATGACGTGTGTCGTCTAAGACACGAGTTACATAGTTTGTGTAAGACATCGGTGACATGAGTTGTGTTAGACGTCAGTGACATGAGATACATGAGTTGTGTAAGACATGAGTTTCAGTAACCTGAGCTTGATATGAAATGTACATATACAATCTGTGTACTAAAGTAGGCTCAGTGAGACATGACATCGTCATGACTTGAGTCAAGTATCGTCGTGAAAAATAGTAACTACTATTTAGCAGCACAATCACCCTCTGTGTCCTCTTACGACATCCACGGGTAGAAATGGGGTGGCGACACATGGATACATTTAATTGCCACACGGCTAAATAAAAATTACATTTTGTCTACATATCGCATATAGGGGTCGATATAGAGTTCAATGCATTAAAATATTTTGGTTCTTAAATTCATTGATATGTATGTACTATTTATAATGTAACTATTTATAATGTAATATTTTTTTCAGGCGTTGACCGCGAAGGCTGTGGACATTGGCACAATAAAATACCCCGGGCCGGCCTCCCGGGACGACACTATATATGTGACCCCGTCGCAATTGGCCAAGTAAGAGGTTTTATTATTTATAATAAACTGGACTTTTCCTTCAAATCGCAAAATACACACGCACATCAGCTTTTTAGCTGCTGGTGTAAATATAATAATAATAATAATTTGGAGGATGGTATTATTTCTCCAACGAGGCGGGAGGATCCTCCACCAGTCTGAACCACAGGACTGGCCGGCCGAGGATTGATGTTTGGAAGTACACAAAAACTGACCGACTGCCGACTGCTTTGTGCCGACTTTTTCCTTTTTTACATAACTAAAGGTAAACTGGAAGCGAATGCCATGCAGGCATTAAGTTCCCCTTTTATATACAGTGTTTTCGTGCAATAAAGTATTTTATATTGCCTACAAAATTTTGCATTTTCGAAGAAGAACGATATTTATGACATTTTTACGACTTTAGAAGGGATCTTTACATAAAAAAGGTGGACTTCATCATGGTCTATCAGCATATAAAACCTTATCAAAATCTGTTACCTTATCAAAATGGTTTTTGCGAGATTGACGCTCATACAAACAAGCAAAAATAGAGCCGGAGAAAAAAAATTCTAACCATAGTTTTGGGGCGTCTACTAAAAATAGATTCTTGATATCATTGTAAATTGTCTGTGTCTGTCTGTCTGTAAAATGATATTTTAAATTATGAGAATTCAGAATACCAATTGATTTGTAAATTTTGTTTTTTTTTTTTTATTTGATGAAATGACCCAAACAATATTTATTTAACATTCATATATACCGATAGATTAAATTTAGTTTTTTTTTTATTTGATGAAATGACCCAAAAATATTTATTTAACATTCATATATACTTGTAATTTTTTCAGAATACGAGAGTTGGTCGACGAATTGAAGTCAGATGAAGTACAGTTAGACTTAAAACCTTTAGACCAAACGGTGTGCGCCGCTTAAATTAAATAAATTAAATTATTAATAAAATGCAATTTCAATTATTCCACTATATTAAAGTATTAATATTGTAGTATGAGATTAATATGTAAGCAAATTTTCACCAACTATTTTTAATAAAAATATCTTAGCTAATGCAAGGCGTTTACATATCTATTTCCTTTACATCGGATGCATCGTATCTTCTATACAAATAACTAGCTGAGCTCCGTGGTTTTGCCCGCGTATATATCCTGTTCTCATAGGATTTTTGGGATTAAAACCGTCCTATGTCATTCCTGGGGTTTCAAAGAATCTCTGTACAAAATTTTATCCAAATCGGTCCTGTAGTTTTGGTGCCTATTCAATACAAACACACAAATCTGTCCTCTTTATAAAATTAGTATAGATACCTTTTAAAAAAAAATATATTATTTTTCCATTTTTGGTGAAGTCGCAAAATAGTCGCAATTTAGTCTGAGTTAGAGTTTAATGGGTTGGTATACATCATTTTTAATGGGATGGTATACATCATTAAACCTTAACCGCAGAGCTTATTCTGTCGATTTTCGAGCAGTTCCCTGGAATATCTTCCACGATGATCAGACTTGAACCAAATTTCTATGGGACCACACTGACACTACTCTATCGAATACAGAGAGAATTTTCCAAATAGGTCCATAAATGGAAATATACGGTAAAATAAATAAAAATTGAGAACCTCCTCCTTTTTTGAAAGTCGGTTAAAAAGAATCTGATGCGTGTACGATACCAATATTTAAAGTAATTTAAATTTATCAAAATATCGCTTGGAACATATTATATTAAATTTAAAAATCGTTGGTGAATTTGGGCAAAAATATATTTATTAAAATATGTTTATAAAATTATAAGATTAAAATTTAGTTTTAAGAGCCCCTTTAACTGTATAATTTGTTATTTATTCGGCATCTAACGTTTTTTTTTTTATTATGACAATTATCAGCTTTAACAAAATATGGCGCGAAACGTTTATTTAATCTGCAAAAAACATTTCATATAATCTGTATTCTTTGTATAGAGTCATTTGTAACATATTAATAATTTAACAACTATTATCTATTGTTTTTAATAGCCAATCTTTTTAATTATCAAAAATATAGTTTTAATTTGGATTGTAGTCTTTGATATTTCTCTGCTCTGTATTTTATCATGCCTAGTGTTGTATAGGTAACCGAAATTTAGCACAACAGCGCTTTAGATATGTGGTACATATATACTAATTTATATTACTCGCGGACATAACAATTTTTTTTGTATTTTTATTTGACAGGACATGGTTTTTACAAAAAAAATAGAAAAGTGATAAATTTGGTTGCTTAGCCAATATTAATCTTGTTATAGTTAAATTACAAGATCTTATATGAAATTAATTTTGAAAATTCCGTGTAAAATACTGTTGTAAATAAACTCAGTAACATATTCCAAAAAGTTATTAATGTTTTGCAAATGATTCTGTATTATCTGTATTCGTTGTATAGTCTATGGCGAGTAAGCGCGCGCACACCGCTTTGGTTACGTCAAAGAAAATGGCCGTCGCATGCGACTTACGATATGTTAAAGTACTTAATAAATGCTTATTTATTCTATTGTGTTTTTATTTTACCCATTTATTACCAACAATTTTAATTTTACCCTTGGGGACTGATTTTTCGTTCACGCTGAAAAAGTATTTTGAACAAACAAACATTCATACATATACAACGTGTACAAAATTCAACGATAATACGTCACCATGTGGTGGTCCTACTCATAACTATTTAGTTTTAAAATTTAATTTTAAAAGTTTTATCTAACCTATTTTTTAAATTATAGAAAAAATTGATTTGTTTCAAAAATTTTCCTACGACATTTTTTATTACCATGTCCACAATTTTACTAATATTTCTAACATTTCTTTTGTATCGAAAACTTAAGTAGCACTGTTACTGTTGTGTAAAGTGTGAATTTAATTTGTGGTGGATACAAATTAAATTCACACTTTAAAAAGCACTTAAAACTTACTTACGTTTTACTTGTGTCTTTCTCTAAAATTTTA
Source organism: Phoebis sennae (assembly GCA_001586405.1). Lineage (NCBI taxonomy): Eukaryota > Metazoa > Arthropoda > Insecta > Lepidoptera > Pieridae > Phoebis > Phoebis sennae. The sequence goes on from LQNK01001311.1 coordinate 274,356, forward strand.
AAGGTTTTACTTTCAGTCAACTTTGATACTTAATACTTTGACTGAGAAATTCTTAAATTCCACATGTGAATTGCTGTTTTCAAATCAGTACACTATAATCCTTTATTTATCGTGCAGTTTTGTATTCAATTGATGTGATTCTAGTACTTACGACCTTTGGCTTTGATTTTTGGACTGAATTAAGTGATCTGCATATTGAACTGGACTTGGTATTATATACTTTGTAGTATATCTTGGACACTGCTTATGTGAACTTTTCGCATATTTTGAACCGTTTATAGCATGCCGGTATTAGCGTATTCCAGCGGTGTGTACACATCGCTGATATACGCTAATATGCATTTCATGTTAAAGAAACTCGATGCTATACTAACGCTGCTAGCAATTTGTATCAAGAAGGTACCCAAACGCTGAAAGTCGTACGTGCTGAAGAAGCGTACATCGAACTCTGTACATTGAATTTTAATATTTCATGGGCTTCACCCAAATAATTACAGACGTGTGCAGACATTATTACGGGATGAGTCTACGGGACTACGGACTACGGACGGGACTACCCACTACGGGTCGCATTTTGCAATGTACTGCTACAAAATCACATGGAAGACGATCAATTTACAGACAAGGTTTTATGGTCGGATGAAATAACATGCAAAAAAATATAGTTATCCTAATCTGCACAATTTACTCAGCTGAAGTAATAGCTGATAATTTATCTCTGCAATAATATGATATGAGCAATATCCGTGGACGGGTATAATAAATGGGAGAGTGATTGGGCCCTTTGAATTAAACGGAATCCTAGATGGCAACAGTTACTTAACTTTCTTACGAAATGAATTGCCAGTATTATTAGAAAACGTGTCCACAAATGATTTACGAAACATGTGGTTTCAGAATGATTGCTGTCCAGTTCACTATGAGAACTTAAACCGAGAGTATCGAGAGCGTTGGATTGATTGACTTGGACATATAATGGCCACCCCGTTCCCCCGATTTAAATCCTCTAGATTTCTTCTATTGGGGTTGTCTCAAAGACAAAGTATACTTAAAGCTCATTGCAACATTGGAATACTTTCGGCAAAAAACACCAAGCTTCGAAGCAAATAATTGCAAAATTTTTTAAGCCGATGTCGTGCTTGTATTAATGCCAGTGGAAAACAATTTGAACATTTACTTTAATGTAAAATTGTTTTGTTTAATTCCTTCGACCTCTAAAGAACAATCATTCATAGTAAAAGTTGATTAGTAAAAGTCTTTTCTCAATTTTTGCTTAGGCTTGTACGATTTTTTATTGCTAGTTTTTTTACCATTTTATAATCTTAAATAGATGCGCCAACCTTTGTTAAGACTTGCCATCAGTGGTGGCCATACATTTTTTTACAACACAATGAATCAAAGTTGACTGAACGTAAAATCCTTCAAAATTTTAAGGAAAAATACAATTTTAATTGCTTTTTTACGTGTTCTGGGTATTTAAAGAATTGTGTTGGATAGCAGTACTTAAGTTTCCGAAGTGGATAATGTAGCGTTTGGACGGTGATAGAATTTTTAAAATCGGTCCAGTAGTATTTGAGCCTTTGTAGCAAAAGTATTTAAGCCAAACAAACAAAGCTTTCCTCTTTATAATATTAGTGTAGATTAAGCTCGTACTTTGTAAGCTTTCATTTCTGAAGTTTATTTTGTCGAAAATTAATTATAATGAGCCGAAAATAACAATTCATAATATTAACATTCCTTATTAATAAACAAATTTGTATGCAAATTGTTTTCCAGTGATTTAATTTGAGCATAGTTCATCGAGGTTTCATCAAACGTGAAATTATTTCATAAGCTCGCCTTTGATGTCGTTATTAAAAATACTCGATAGAATCGGCGGGAACAAAGCATGTCAGGGTTGCCAGCTTGAGTAGTAATTTTTATCCAGGGTTGCTACTTTTTTGTTTAAATTAAGGTTAATTAGGTACAAAAAAATACGGGGCATAAAATGCTATTTAAGATGATTCTTTATTTCATCAGTATAGTATTTTTTGTGCAGGATGGCCCCTCAATATTTAAAATCTGTAAAATCTCCTCCTTCCTCCTCAATTATAGCTAAAATAGTAGTATAATTGCCCTAAATAACGTACAATACTTTATTATAAAATAAGATTGGCAATCCTACATAAATGTATCATAATGTAATAGGGTATTTAATTTTATAAGATTTTGTTTGTGTGACCAATGGTTTCTACGTGACTGACGCACATACAAACAAACATCCAAAAAAAGAAATTTGTGTGGTTGTGTCTGAAGCCCCCTCTACACCTCGGCAGACGCATAAGCGGACGTCATCTGACGATGGATGGTGGATGCATCGGCAGACGTAAATTATCTACTACGGCTGTCTACGGCTAAACACATTACCCCGTTTTCGACGACATCTGCAGATGACGCCCGTGTAGGCGTTTGTGGTATGTTGTAGATACGTAAATACATAGCGTACGTAACTAAATAAACTACAATTTGCAGCGGTTCACTCTCCATCCAACGCGGTGCGTTAAAGTTCTCACCTATCACAATCAACTCTTTGATCTAGCTATGCAGTTTAGGCAATTTACGTTATTTTACAATGTTATGTTTGTATGTATGTCTTATTTAAATTGTATAAACTTTGTTTCACTAAAGTATTAGTAGCAGGTTTGTCTAATACTATCGCAATATCATCATCGGTAAAATCTGTTTTGTGAACAAAACGAATAAAATATCACTCACATTCACCAAAATCATCATATATATTAAGGAATATTACATAGTTATTTTTACAAGAATAACTGTTTTCGAAAATATAGAACTAAGTTCTTTGCACAATTAAACAACACTGAAAATATGTATATGCATGTATTTCTTGTGGATTCTTCATTTATAGTGGATGATTTTGTGCGTTGTTAAAAATATTATTGTTTTTCGTTGAAAACAGATAAATTATTGGAAAATGAAATTAAAAATAATGGGATTCAATGTAGAATTTCAACTCAATTACATTAAAGATCTACAGGTTTCGAGCTCTATTTTATGTAAATTATCTATTATTTTCCATAAAACATATTTTCCACTGCCAAAAAACATAATGTAATTTAAAAAAGCTCATAAAAGAAAATTGAACAAAATCTCCCTTTTTGCAAGTCAGTTAAAAATAATATGGCAACACTGTCAGATTCAAATGCAATAAAAAAGAAGTAAATCATAAATATTCCATATCGCATTTTTTATTTTTGCAACACTGTAATTATAACATTCCTGGCACACATATTTCATGGCGAGAGCCTTTGCTTTATTGCGGTTTGGAATTGCAAATAATGTTTTTTGTATCTAACTATTAAAATACCTATCTTATTTATGTACAATAATTTCCGCAAAAGCTTGTTTTCTAGCATTCATAAGATTAATTTTAATAAAAAATGAGAAATTTAAATATTGATTTTTATTAATATGATTCGTAGTAAAAATATTAAAACTCATTTGTAACGTTTATATTCAGAATAAAATGCTTTTTAACGTATTATAAACGCGGTTTAATATACATAATTTTTATTATTATTTAACCCGATGTTACGCACACGTCTTTCTAGCGAGTTTGGTCACTGGCGACTGAGATGACAGTTATCTTTTTGTTAACAATATTTAACGTTGTCAATCTTTTTTATCATGTACTTATAAGAATAATTAAAGGCTGATTATGGCGCGTTTAAGTCAGTAATGGTAGTCCACGCATCTATGAAATTCACCGGTCGACTAATGAAACTAATCAATCGATGGCTTGGTCCATACAAAGTTTAAGGATTTTTTAAGGGATATACTTATCGTTATCTACTTACGACGACCCGATTGGCGCAGTAGTTCAGCAATGGTCTATTGTGCCGGAGGGTGTGGGTTCGATCCCCACGAGCAGAAAACTATGATGTGATAAACATTGTAATTTTCTACTGTCTGGGTATTAATTTATCTATAGTATTTGCAAAAAAGTATGTTTAAGTATGTCTATCAGTTATCCAGTATCCATAGTACAAGCTTTGCTTAGTTTGGGACTAGATAGCGTTGTGTTAAATGTCCAGGAATATTTATTATTATTATTTCAACAATTTTTCAAATATTAAAACTTGTACAGATATATTAAAAAAATAGCTCCTCGCAAGCGTATGCATAGCATGCGTTCACGAATCAATGCAAGTTTTAACGACCAGTGAAAAAGATTCTCCTGCGGCTATGGGTATAGCTAGCGTTACAGAAATCTAAATAAAAATAAAAATAAAAAAAAATAAAGCAAATGCGTCTTTAGAATAAGTTAATACTTATCTATACTATATGCAATATCTATGGACTCTGTCATCTGTGGTATTTTCTTTACTCTGCATGATTTATGCCAAACCAGTGCACAACTCACAACACGTGTCTTGACTTCCCAAAACCTTCCATTCTTACAAAATTTATTTAATTTTACAATTTTCAAAATACCATCTTTGTGGAAATAAGAGGAGGTAGGTACAAAATTTTTGAAACACTCATGGAGACAACTGTCATCTTAGTCTCCCGTGTCCACGCTCGCTGTAAAGTGCTCAAAACGCTGGGTTAAAAATAATGTATAATAAACCGCGTTAAAATATTTTAAAAAGTATTATATATGGATATTGCTCGCGCTAAAACAAACACAAGAAAATATGTTTTTTTTTGTTTATAGCATCATGTAATGAATAACAATATACAGTAAAATTAAAATTATAACATGGGCCTGTAACGCCATAGCATGATAGCAAACAGTTCTATAATACTAAGATTTATCACATATTTATATCATATTATATTAAAAATATAAAATTTACACATAATTGCCGCATCAAATGTTATCAAACCTTGTTTTCATTTACTGCCTCCGAAATTCGGTTCCCGCCATTTACCCTTGATTAATTATTATATTGTTCACAGATTAATAACAGCGAAAATTCAATCTGGAGCGCTATTAATAATACCGCGGAATTGCGGTCACAGATTAAATACGTTCTATAGTCTTTGTTTTGTTATAATAATGATTTAATTTATGGTTTGTTCGGATTGTGTGATTTATTTACGAATTGTTGTATTTTGATTGTTGTAATTACATTGTATTTCGTTTTCAACTTTTGACTTTAGACGATGATGTAGGATTTAAACTAATATATTTTTTTAATTTTTCACGGTTTTAAATCTACTCTAACATTATAAAGAGGAAAACTTTGTTTTGTTGTAATGAATAGGCTCAAAAACTACTGGACCGATTTCAAAAATTCTTTCACTAATCGAAAGCTAAATATTCCTTAAAATTAAAGCTATATTTTTTAGGCTATATATATAACATTATGCTACGGGAGCGAAGCCGCGTGATCAGCTAGTAATGTTACAAAGTAACAGATCCGAGTAAAAATGTTTGTTATTTTATGTTTGTTTCAGAATACACTTGTCTTTTTGCGTTGAATTTTCTTCCGTCGCCTTCGATTTCCGTCCCTTGAATTGCAAAAAATAAAAGAGCTGGGACGTTTTTCACCCTCTTCACACAATTTAACCCCAATTTGTATGTCTTCTTTAGATTAAATAAAGAAACAATCAAATATTTTCTTTAGTACAATTTGAATACACAATCGAAATAAAAAGAAAGTCTTGTGCTTATAATATATAGGTACTAGCTGGGCTCCGCGGTTTCACCCGCGTGTTTAGTTCCATAGGATTTCGGGATAAAAATTATTATGTGTCATTCATGGGTTTTTAAAGTATATCTGTACAAAATTTCATCTAAATCGGTCCTATAGTTTCGGAGCCTATTGAACACAAACAATTCTTTCGTCTTTATACTGTTAGTATAACTTGCTTAGAATTGCAGTCATTGAAAGAAATAATATTTTATAACATTTTCGAAAAATACCTGCGAACAAAAAGCATCGTAATATTACAATACAAATCATAAACAAATAAAATCTTCCCTTCAAAATCAAATGACATTACACGTCACTTGCGCCACAGATTAAATATTTAATTGTTTTTTTCGTCGCGTGTCGGCACTCGAACAACATGTTTTCGGCCTTATAACGAGGGTGGCCGACAATGGATGACAAATTGGCCGACGACAAAGGAATCAGGTTTATTGGGATACGTTATGAGGGTACTTGGAGCGCTTCGGGGTTAGGGAGAGGAATGGAGCTTTCTAGTAATTACTCTTTACAGATTTTTATGATTTACTTCAAGATATTGGCATCAAGATAAAACGACATAATTAAATAACTAAGACAGCAAGAAATAATGTAAATTATGTCATAATATTATAGTTGCAATTAAATTAAGAAATCGATAGTACATGCTATTATTGGCTGAGAAAAAAAATGAACACTTTTTTTCTTAAATCACATTGTTAGTTGAAAATTAACATTGAATCATAAATATATTTCATAAATGTATTTTTCATACATATTTTATGATTTATTAGTAGATTAGAATTGTTCAAGTTCTCGTGATATGTCTAGAATCTTTTAAATCTACTAACAGTAATTTTCATTTTTTTTATTTGCGTACAAAAGGATCTCTCGCTTATAGTATCACATATACCTAATACTATTAACTTATTTGATTTTTGCAATATATTTATTATTAATTTGAATGCGACTCTATTCCACCTCTGTTCTCCATGATACAGTAGGTATGCAGATAATGAGATAGTAAGCTGTGTAAACTGTGATATTGCGCTGGTTATTACTGCAATATTATCTTGTCACAGAACAGAATTATTCGCTTGTTTTGGACAAGAAGATATGGAGCGGAATCGTACTATTGTATAGGACTACATTCTTGATTACACATTATTTAAGAAATTTGCTAGTTTTTATAGCAAGAAAGCAAAGGAGGATTTCTGTCATCTTATGTTAAGTTATCATTGTATTGGCTCTTCAATTTCCTTTTCATGAAGAAGGGATTAAAGATGGATTAAAACACCGCTAACGGCCGTTTTCAATAATGTATCAAAGATTATGGATAGACCGTAATCTCAGATTAAATGACATTTGTCAAAAGTCATAACAAAGGCTATCCGTCGACAGCGTATGGAAATCAAATTAAGAGCAAATAGATAGATTTGCCTGACTTTAGTAAGTAAAACAAGGGATAGATAGGATATTGAAAACGGCCGTAAGAGAATAAAAGGCAGATGGAGTGTGTCGATAACTCGAGTGACGCTACACTATCTGTGTATGTGTTATGTTACCATGTAGGGTATTTGTAGTAGAAGGCTTATTGTATATTAACTAATTATTAAGTGCTACAAGTCCCGACTTCTTTACCGATAAAAATAATTCATCGAGATCTTTTAAGCTGCTGTACTAAGCAACAATAGATTTATTTTTAGTAATTACATATTAAAGAGTATATATTATATGCTATTAATATTATTAACTTAATATAAAAGTGGTTTGGAATTTTGGATGCTTGTATGTCAATCACGCCGAAATTACTGAACGGATTTTTATGGAACTTTATAAAGGCTAGTATAGTATTCTATTATCTGTGGTAAAGACTATGAGATAGGTTAGGTCATAGGATAATTTAACTCGAACGAAGCGGCGAAGAGAACCTAGTACATGATAAAACTAAGCTCATAGAATTTAATGTAATTAGACTTCGTGATCATTTATATATGTCGCAGTAAGATAGATATCTAAAGCCGTAACATAGTTATATCCCTAGGGATATGATTATATGCCGGAACATAGTTATACGAAAGCGATTCATTACTATCTTACTAGGTATATAGTTATAAAACGGTCCAAGTTTAGTGATATACTTATTGACCGAGCGAAGCGAGGTCTCAGAGTCGAGATGGCCGGGCGTTGTATGTTTGTATGTTTGTATGTAAGTATGAAAAACTTTGTCCGACGATAACTTGAGTATCGTTTATCCGATCTTGATAAAATTTCATAGGCAAATAGTATAGATAAAAAGAAATCTTGAGTTCGAGGATGAAAAAAAATGGTATGGGGGTTACGAAGATAGGGGGGGTCAAAAAGCGAGTAAAATATGAATATACCCGAGTGTGGTATCAAATGAAAGGTCAATATTTGTACATAACATAAAAAGTATTGAATTATTTTTAATATAAGCCGTTTTTAAAACATAAGTAAAATAAGAAAAAAAATAATTTTAATCAACGCCATCACATCATCATCATCACATTTACAGTTCATTATTATGAATCATTATTTCTTCAAACATCGATAATACTCAATAAAATACGAATTTCATAAAAGTTAACGTATGATAACTTAAAAATATTGTATTTAAACATTAGGAATAGTTTTTATGTGATGATTTTTAAAATAACACAATTACAAATTACTCATACACTAAGGTTCCTTAGTGCCTCCGCCATCTAGTGGAAGCAACGCATATTATTATAACGATTGAATAAAACACCAACATAATAGCCCCAGGTGGCCCCTTATAAATGAATTTATTTCCAAATATTTTGTTACAGAATTTTTATTTTTATTAAAGTATATATAAAAATTTTGCAAATTTTATAATAACCATTAATTAATGAATATTGAATTGAATTGCTTTCCGATAAGTAATGGTTCGATTTACGTAACAGTTCATTGTTTCTTTCTCAAAAAGATAATAGTTGTATTATTTTCTTTTTATATTTAACGAC
>LQNK01001313.1:7541-59564 GCA_001586405.1 Phoebis sennae
GCTAACCCGACGAACTTCATACCATACATTTAAACGTGACGTATTTTTGACAGACTATTTGTATACAAAAAATTGTCGTTTTTACAATTCTACATATTTTCTAACTGTTTAAACACCTTACCTGGAATTCCTCGAATAATTCAAGACTAAAATTAGTGAAGTCGGTTCAGCCGTTCTCGAGTGTTAGAGAGGCTAACGAACGCAATTTTTTTTGTTTATATAGAAGATAAATAAGGAACAAAACAAGGCTTTTTACTGTACTACTAAATAATAAATTAAAGACTAGAATACTGAAATCAGACACAGCAAAATGAACTTATTCCAAACTAAGAATCACCTTGCTTCTTCAAAACGGCAGAATATTTAACAATATTGTTCAACATCTGCGCTGTTAAGTGTCTGACACTATCCATATAGTGCTCAAGGTGAGACCACACAAACACTAACAACCTGTCTATCAGCTTCAGACCTAGGTCCTGTGATTTGTCTAGACTTTTACTGATCTGCACTAGACTACGAGTGACGCCTAAAGTGAACGTGGAATCTGCTGACATTCTGGAACATAGAAATTGTTATTTGACTTATATTCACATGGCTCCTTAAAGTGATATAACACATTGTTGTTATTTAAGTGACTATATGTGTTTAATTTAGTATTTCTATAATCGAAAATTAATTCAGACTTTTCAATACAAAATTATGCCTCAATTGAACTTCATCTTCGAAATTCGAATTACAATGTATCATGAGATAAAAAATATCATATGTCCTTTGGCTTTCAAAAAATATTGGTACAAAATTTCACTAGTGGTTTAGGCATGAAAACAAGACGGACAGATGGAGTTACTTTCGCATTTATTAGTAAATAAGAAAGAATTAGTTGACAAGTCATTGATTTAATGTAATATTTACAGTAAATATAATAAAATTTACCTCTCTCCAATAGCCATAATGTTGTCCAACAAAACAATAACAGCTATTTCATTACCAACAACCATGGTATGTAATTTATTCATTGGTACCACAGTGGCTATGGCAGAATACAGGCTTAGCTTGGCTGCGTCGTTTGAAAGCATCTCTTGTAGATTTGATACTGATTCTGATAAAAGCTGAAATTTTAAATTTATAAAATAAAATAACAAAAAGAATACACAACATAAATTCCGAAGAAGAATCATGAAGGAAAGGAGAATAATCAAAGAGATTTGTGAAAATATTTTCTCCTATCATTAAAATCCAGCTCGAAGGACCAATAATTCAAAAACAGTATTTTGTTATGTGACTACAAAACTGACACATAAAAGATGTGATAATCTTTTAAGCTTTGTACCACCATCTATAAAGATCAATTTCAGATTACTGAGCACAATTAAAACATCCAAGTATACAATGAATTATTTACATACAAGCATTCTTATTAAATCAATTAAAATTATAATTGATAGATTGTATACTGGACTTCTTGGTGTAAATACATTTTAAGGATTGAATTAAAGACTTTTTTACACTATTTCCACTATTTAGTTATTTACTTTTCTAATGGATAGCGGAAATAGTGTAAAAGTCTTAAATTCAATAGTTAATTACAATTTCATATTTCATAGTAAGTATAAATAAAAATACTATAATACCTACATCAGTCCAAGAATTCTCATCATGTTCTAGAACATGCATAGCCACTAGCAACATGCCACACACCGACTTGGTGTCCATCGGAGCATCCTCATCAAACAAAATATCTTTCACACTACATCTAATGTCTTGGAACATTGTAACCATGTCCTCTCGGTTTGATGTCACCTTCTGTATGATGTACAGTAAGAGACGTAGTGTTAAGTGTGCGAGATTGAATAATTCGTTCTTTTCTGTGGGTGATAGGTTGTTGCTTCTGAAAAATATGTATTGGATATAAAAAATAAAAAATATTATTAATAATAAAAATGTTTTAATAATATGATAACAGTATGAGAATATAATTTAAGTAATGTTAGGGAAGTTGTTTCATGTCATGAAAAGTTAAGATTTATTATTATATATTTAAAAAAATCTCGCTAAAATTAGTTTTTTTATTTTTCTAATAACACTTCAGCTTTGCTCCCATAGCATTATGTTATATACATAGCCTTCAAATATATATATATAGCCTATGTTACTTGTGGATAGTGTAGCTCTAGAATGGTCAAAGAATTCAAAAAATTGTTACAGTAGTTTTTATTAATTCATTACAACCAAACAAAGTTTTCCTCTTTATAATATTAGTGTAAATAATAAGAACATAATGTCTTCATTTGTTTAGACTCTAATTTCCAATAACTTATAATTACTTACCTTAAAGTACTAACACAACAACACAAACAATCTTTCAAATAGGCTCCCAACAGTATCTCCACATTTTTCAGAGCGGCCGCACCAGCAGGGAAGTTTTCCACACAAGTCGCTAACTTTGATACAACATCTATGTAGTTCTTGTAGTCTTCAGGCTGGTTTTTAATCATTGATTCTACTTGTAATGTCAATGCTGCAGAGAATGGTACTTCAATATTGCTATTTCTTGTCACAGATCTGTAATTTGTTTTTATGTATATTTCCAATCTTCAATAAGATAATTTATACTTTGTATTGTTAACTCTTGATGGAAATGTATATTGATTTATTCGTAAAAAAATACTTCACTAGTCCCACAGTAATAACTGTGTAAAATCGTCAATAAGTTCACTTAGTGTGAAAATAATTGTAGAATTTATATACTATTTTAAGGTGATCAATGAAAATGTACATTTTATTACAAATTTTATCTTTAAAATTCACTCAAATTATAATTGTTTCTCGTTTGAAAATAAAATACATTAAAGATTTAACCAAATTTAAAAAAATTAAGATTTTAATTAAATATTAAACCTTGTAAGAAAGCTCTTCACTGGGTGTTTTGCCTCAGCCTGCAGGAATATAATCACAAGAAATTTGATTGTTTGTTCTTCGAAAGCATCTGCATTATTACTTATTATAGTTTTCAGTATAGCTAACTGACCGTCGACGGTTGATGAATTTAAGAAGTTTTCTTGAAGTTCATTTGTGTCTGAAATACATAGTAAATTTTATTTTATTGTTCCTTAATCTGAGTTGTATCATAAATAAAAGTGAAATCAATCAATCATTCATTCGAGTTTTAGCCATAAGGATGTATGTTGATACAAAGTTTTTGTTACCTATTTGTTTAATTAAATCTTCAGAAAGGGATACAGGCTCGAACCCAAGAGGATTCTTAATTTTAGATCCGCCACCGCTTATTCTCAGTGATAATCCATTCATGATTTTTGTTTTTATTTTGATTTTAATTTAAAAAACAACAGAACATTGTGTTTTTAATTTTTATAAATATAACCTAAAATTTCACGTCGGTAAACGTCATCGTGAAACGTCTAATTTGACGCAAGCACAAACAGCTGAACTTTGATTATTTTAACGGATACAGGGCGTTTGGATACTAAATAAATTGTAAATTACTGTAGTAACATTAGTCAAGGGTGCGGCCAGTGGCAAGGAGAGTAAAGGGCCAACTGCAACCCCTCTCTTAGAATTTTTGAAATTCATTTTTTTTAATTATATTTTTTTTATTTCTCCATATTAAGTTGCTGTCCCCTGGCCCATCGGCTGGCGACGGCCCTGATAGCGGTAGCTCCTAATTTATATCAAAGAGTTTTTATGAGCTAATAGAAATACAAAGTTAAATCCCGTATCGGAAATTTCTTCTTCCAATTTATTTAAAGATTCTTTATCATTTTGCTTTACTTAAATATAAATTATTTTGATCGAGAATCAACGTACTACGCTTTAGTTTACTTGGGAACTCAAACAGAATAATTTCGACTCTTGACTTTAATAAAATAGTAAGAAAAGAATTTCTAATATTTATATGGTTATAAGGCGACTTTATAGCCCAAAAGCATGTTCTAATATATAAAGTAAAAGTTGCGAAATTTAAAAGTATCTAATCTTTAAAAATAATTATTTATAAGTTTCAAGTAGGGTGAAAAAAAATTAAACATAAAAATAAATGCATTTAATTCATTCAAACGCACCACATTTTATTTACAAATTAAATTAAAATAAATTATCTAGACTACGTCCTACTCAGTCTTGGCGGGCTCCGAAGAGATCTCTTCTTTGACTTCCTCCTTGGCTTTGTCACAATTTACTGGCTTTTCTTCAATTTCCTTTTCTTCTGCAACGGATTTTACCCTGCTGCCGTCTGAATTATCCCCTGTAAAACAATTTTAATAAATAATTGAGCATCCAACACAACAATCATTAAACTTTTATAAACAAAACGGATAAAAATTATTAGAAACGTATAAGTTGTTAGTGACAGGAGTAGCACAATTTAAGTATTCCTTTTTCTTAACATTTTCAAAGGCATTTGTTATGAAATTAAATTAAATTCTAATGTATGTATGTATTTAAAATATGGATTATTGTTATCTGAATTAAATAAATAAATAAAAAAATAGTAAAATTTAAAATTTCTCGTTGCATCAAACAAACGTCCTCAAATATAGATTACATAAATTATATGAATTTTGAGGAGGAATTTTTTTGCATACCCAAGCAAAGGATACACTGGTCAATCAGTCAGGCGTTAATTTTTAAAGTGTATACCAATTATACTTAAAACAACAAAACACAAGTTCACAAAAATTAAAAGCTGTGTTAAATATTTTAGACACGACACAGATACTCGTTTACGACGTATACCTGAATATTAGTGCCTAATGTGTTTATAGCACCGTTAATGGCTGTCGAAATCGAAGTGGTGGACCCATTTATAACGGCGCCAATGGTACCTATGAGACCGTTAACAAAATTGCTCCATGCTGTCACTATGGAAAAGGAAGGAGATAGATAATAATAAATATAGACTGGGAATATGCTATTTGTGGTTTTGTAGTAGTGTTTATGCCCACTTATTTTTTTTTTCCGTGTTGTAAACGGCAATAAAAAAAACGGAGCAGTATTTGAATAGATCGATTATAGATTGTAATGAAATTACCTGTTAGTTTTAAATGCTTTACTTTCTTAGTGAATTATAACTTTAATCTCATTATTAAATAAAGTAACAATTTGTTTGTATAATTGCATTATTAATGTACTTTATTAAGATAATAATATTAACCTTGTGTTATTATTTGGTAAAGTTCCGGTGAATGATATTACAAGGGTTTTTACACTTTCCGATTGTTATTATAGCATAATGAGCAAAGGTATATTTTGACATTATTACTTTGTGAACTAACAATTGTGTATATATTTGTTGTTTAGGCCTATAATTCCCAGTCGTCATAATATAAAATATATCAAGAATATAAGAAGTAAATAAGATAATATACATTTTCTCTACGTAAAGTGAAGTAAAATAGATTTAAATTGATTTAATAATATGTAATAGTGAAGAAATGCTTATATTGTAATGTAAAACAGTGATAAATTAAGGAAGATAAAAAAAATAATAGAAAATAAGACTGTTTTTTATAAAATTTAAGACTTACCATAACCGCCCTGACCACCCCAACCACCATGACCCTTGGAGTCTGCCTTTTCTTCTAACGCGTCTCTTGGCCTTTCGGGATTCGATATCCTTTGGGCTACTGTCTGGATTCCTTTGATGATGGGATTGTTTTGAACCAATTGTTGGATCGGGCCAGTTTGCTTAGCGGGTTGAACCACAGGCTTAGCGGGTTCTTGAGCTACAGGCTTAGCTGGTTCCTGCGCCTCAGGTTTAGCTGGTTGGGCTTGAGCTACTTCGGCGGCTGGAACAGCGTCCTTGCTGGGAACTGAATTAACGCCCTGCTGTTGATCAGCGGGTTTGTCAGCCGAACTTGCGCTGTTTGCACTTGCTGGAGGAGCTGCTTGCGCTCCGTTTTGGTTAGGTCTATTAAATACGTTCACGATGTTTTGAAAAGCTTGTGAAATTGGATTTTGTGCTGGTGTATCAGATTGTGGCTGGTTTTGACCCTGATTTACAAGGTTTTGGCCCTGATTGACCAGATTGTTCCAGGAATTCTGGAATGATTGAATAATGTTGGGTGGTCTCCATCCAGGTGCTTGCGCAGGTTCGTCGGAAGCGGCACCAGGAGGCTTTTCTTGGTTTTGGCCTTGCTGCGCTTGTTGGTTATTTTGTTGGCCAACAAATGGTAATTGAATACCCTGGAAAAGATTGCTCACGAAGTTTCCACCTTGAGGTTGAGAAGGTTGTGCTACTTGCGGATCATTTTGTGGAGGATTTTGCTGGTTTTGCTGGTTTTGTTGGTTCTGTCCTGAAGGATTCCAATAGTTTTGGACAGCGGTATTAACATTAGAAATAGATCCTAAAACTCCTTGTTGGAAGTTATACAAAAATTGCCATAATGGGTTTTGGTTCACTGGAGCTTGAGTTGTGCTTGATGATGGTGGATTTCCAGCGGCTTCTGCTGCGTCACTTTCGGCTTTAGCTGCAGCCTCATCTTCTTCCTTAATAATGGCAAGAAGTTCCACTCCCTCCGACAGAGTATTAACTCCGGTTTCAAAATTACTCTCCAAAAGTCGAAGGCGATTTTCAACAACGTTTATTTCTTTGGCAGATTCGCCGGCATCTTCTGGTTTAATATAGGACTTGATCGTATTGTTTAATTTGGAAACCTGTTCATTGAATGAGCTTCTCAAATTTTGAATGTTCTGCTGGATAGTGGATAGCTGTTCGTTGTTAGCGAATAAATTATTGAAACTTTCCGAAATACCTTTTAATCCTTTAGTGAAAACGTTTTGAGTGTCCTCAATAGTTTGTTTAATAGCGAAAATCGCTTTTTGTGCGTCGGTATAATGTTCAGGGTTCTGCGTTTCATGCTCTTGGCGTTGAGGAACGCCGGGGTTTCTGAGGTCGACGGGCGCTCTCTTCAGGTTGATGCTGTCATCGTTGTTTGGCACGTAATCGTTGGAGTTCTCGTCAACTTTCTTGGCGGGTTCCTCTATAACTTTCACAGGGATGCCGAGTGCGTTCCGGAGGTTGTTTTCGACATCCTTCACCGAGTTGGCCGAGTCGATGAGTTCGGGTTCACTGACGTTATTGTCCAAGTCAACGTTGTCGAGATCGTCGAGCTTCTTGGCCGGCGCGTTGATGGTAGCGGCGTGTGCGTGGAGCACGCATATCGCGAGGAGCGCAAACAGTCTCATGTCTACGGAGTCTGAGCGGCGAGGCGTGGTGAGGTGTACATTTATAGCGCGGGGGACTCGCGGCTAACGGTGTACGCATGCAGCCGGTCGGCGCTTCACGCTAAATGTTTTTGTCATTATTTGTGTTATAAACTAGCAGCCGCGGGATCGCTTTTCCTTTTAAAACTGCAACGCTAGTAAAAGTTTTATGCGTGAGTGAAATTGTTTTTATGGGAATAGGTTATTATTGTATTCGCTGGAATGTCATTATCAAATATAATTGAAATATTGAAAAAAAGCATTTTAATAAGATTAATGTTCATACTAAGTAATAAGAAATCAAAATTTTAATTTATTAAGGTATGTATATTTTGAAACTTGGTAGTTTTTATTTTCTTATTTTGTTCATGAAACATGCCGAATATTTTCCATAGAAAATAGTATCAAGTTATTAACTAGTTATGTATATCATACGCCCACGGTATTATAATCTTTAATTTTAAAAATAAGGCCACAGATTCAATAAAACGGTGATTTTGTGTGTTATTCTTAGAAGTATTATTCGTTAAGAACATCCTTGGATATTCTTGAAATTCTGCTTAATATTGTGTTGAAATCTTTATAATTCGAATCAATGAAAAATTTCAATATGCATTTTTATTTAAAAGGTATAGTGCTAAGGGAAGACCGATACAAATTATTCCTACTTAGATAGGGTTCATATTTAATGGGCTTAAATTTATAATAGTCCAAATTGCATAAAAATGATTATTTCAAGGGAAATTTCAAGTATTATCTTTTACATTAATATAATATTTTATTACATAGTTAACACGAAGATTTTTAAATTTTTTCAGCAAAAAATCCGGTTTATAAGTTTATTGACCGCTGCAGAAAGCCATAAATAAATGTAATAACATTTAAAACAAACTAACGATCATTAAGTTTACTCTATACGGCATATTAATTAATTTAATATGTAAGTTTTATTTAAATTTATACAAAGAAATGTTTGAACATCGATAGGAATTCGTAGGAAATTTTTTATTCGGAATACCGTTATTCAAATTTAAACATAGAACGTTTACACTAAAAATGCTAATTATTATGACAAAAATTATTTATGGCACGATTTACCTAATTATTATCTATGAAATCAACAGATATATAGATTTTGTATTTCTGTGGTGAAAAATATTGTGTTTCCTAATGTCTGCCTGTAAATTTGCAATATAAATATTTAAACACGAACTATTATTTAATTATGCTCTCATTGGCTTGCTTGTAGCTATAGATTGAAAAACAAAAGATTAACTTACATCTAAGTAAATTTAATTAATAAGCGATTTTAATGTTTATGTTAGTTTAGGTTTAAAAAATAAACAAATAGTTCTCGAAAATTCTCTTCAAACAGAACCACGAACCTTTTTAAGCTTAAATGAGCATAGATAATATAATTTACTGAACGAGAGCAATGCAAATGTAGATAATATAATGCTCGTGAGAACATGCACAAACATCTTAGAGGTCGCAGCTGATTACTATTCTCGAGAGATTCGAACCGCGACCCAGACATCTGATTGTCCGATTGGCATAGAGCACAGAGGGTCAGTTATCCACGCCTTATTTTTTTTCTTAATTGCCAGTAAACTATGTCAGAAAATTCAATGTTACATATTACATATTTAAAATGGCAATAACTTTTATATTTTTTCAAAATTCAAGTGTGGAACAACTTTAAATTTTTACTGAAATATATTTTTTTTATTGAAAGGCTTTATCGCTGAGCGATACTGAAATATTTGAACCATTTTGTTGTGCAGTCCAGAAATTGCTCAAAGCTTTTCGAATTTTTACTGACAGTTTTATATTTTAGTACATAATTTTCTTTGCAACAACAACAAGATATTCGAATGCATACATTTCGTATCCATATAAGCATTTTGACCTGCAATCTGACCAAACTGGCTTTACCTTAAAATGTTTTGTATTGTTTTATGTGTTTATTTGTAATTTATACAATTTAAGTTATAAAATAAAATATTTTGTAATATTAGCACCGCATATTACACTTATTTTCTTTCAATTCCTTATTTAAAGCAGGGTAAACCCAATGCTCCCAGAACATTAGCTTCACATCTTGCAAGACCAGTTTTTAAGAGGTTCTAAACTGGCTATTTATGTCATCTGGATGCAATGCACGATAAGTTATGTTATTATCGTCATCTTTGTTTTGTGTGCAGTGGTTATCAACCCGAGAGTTAAGATGGGTGCCGTGAAGAATCCATTAGAAATTAAATTTCATATTTTTATATCATACATGATACATTCTGTTCTTCTTCATCACCTGCACCATCTACGCTTCATCTAAAGATGACTTTAGAGAAAAACACGTTTTTACTTTTCAATTCATAAAATTATAATGGATTTCAAAATATAAAAAAATGTTTTTATTTAAATAGATTTTTTTTTACATTTCTCCTATGATCTGGGTTGCTTGGAAGATACCACGATAAGGGCACATATATTTTTCATGTAAGCTGTGATTTTTTTTGTAATTTCATTTAACTGGTGTACAATAAAGTTTTATTAATTTTTTTATGTGATATGATTAAATAAATGATTAAATAAAGAATTTTTGAAATGGTCAAATCCTAAAGGAGTCTCGAGGCCGATATCGACGAAAATAAATTCTGCAATAATAAAACTGCACCATTGGATTTCTGAAAAAATAATTTACCAATGCCGGAATCGAACGCGTTGATTTAGCAAATTTATTTTATTTCACCAATCCATAGTAAGTATAGGTATACTAACAACTAATCAGAATAACTTTTTGCAAAGTAATATTATATCTTTGAAAGACAACCTGAAAGTTATTGATTCGTTGTCAAAATGTACACAATCCATGCCTGTTTTAATGATGCATTTCACTTTTAAAATGAATAATCTTAAATTTAGAAATCGTAAGTGAAAATGGGCAAAGGTCTTACGCATTTAAATATGTTTAAAGGTAGTCACTAATTCATAACTATTGACAGTTACTAAAATACTTAGAAACCGGCCAATTTCAAAATTTCAATTCAAATTTACCGGGTTTATTTGAAAAATTATTTTTGACTATCATACGCAGGATCATGAAAGGGTTATGGCTATCTAGTCTTACGCAAAATCGCAGGGCATAGCTAATCACCTTTAAAACATATTTCATTTCTGCCATAAGTTTTCTGTCAGTTAATAACGGCCATTTTCAATAATGTATCAATGATTATGGATAAATTGTTATTTCAGATTATGTGACAATAGATAGACAAAAGTCATAGTAAATGTATCCGTCGTTAGGATATTGAAATCAAAGTAAGTGAACATAGATAGATTTGTCTGACTTTAACAGCCGTTTTCAGTAATGTATCAAAGATTATGGATAGATTGTAATCTCAGATTAAATGACATTTGAATTTGATTGTCAAAAGTCATAACAAAGGCATCGACAGCGTATTGGAATCAAAGTAAGTGCAAATAGATAGATTTGTCTGACTTTAACAAAACAAGGGATAGATAGAATATTGAAAACGGCCGTAAGTTAGTAACTCCCACTACAACTCATACATTGTAAATACTCAAAACATAAGCCAAACATTGTTTGTATTATATAACTGTCGGTATTGACATCGGATGTTAACTCAGAACTAAAGTCTGTAATTATAACGGGACAGACTGGTTGGAGAGGTCAAACACCGTTTACGTTATATGTATAAACTTAAATAGGTAATTAATTTTATCTTTTCGGTTATTTGGATAAGTTATGTTAAGAAAAAGATTTATAAAGATTGGTTAATGATTCTGTTTTTTGTAGCTCGCCAGAGCTTTATTGTTTACGTAGATAAAAATATCTTCTGTGCAGTGCAGTATCCAGTTGGAAGGCCTTTGTTGAGATTGGCCATCATAGCCGAGATCGGGCGATGAAGCTAATATTTAAATTTAAAATACAGCCTGGAATGCAGAATTTTCAGTTAATTAAAAATATTATCATTTAGCATTTTAAAGTCGGTCTTTATGATATATTTTTATTTAAATGTAAGCTTGATCAACTTTTGTTATCAATCTTAAATTCAACATTAAGACTTGAATTTTGATAATAGTAACCATATAATATAAGCCAAAGGCATTCAGATTTACGAATAATTGGCAATCATGCACTGCTCTACGTTCTAGTGAACTAGAAACAGACAGATAAAGTGAATGAAAGACCTAAAGGCAATGTTACATTTGAGATTAGCTCACGACAGCTTATAAATAAATATATGTGTTGAATCTATACGCTCGCAAAACTCAGTATTATAATCCAAATTAATCCCAAGGGATAAGATGCAGATACATTCGGCAAAATTTATGTTATTTATAGAACTAAACGATTTGTATGTTTCTGTATTAAGTATCTGCAAATACTCTGTTATACCTTTATGTGCATTAACCCAAAAAGATAATGTAGATTATCAAAATTCAGTTATTACGAATTACCGGTGTTATATTTTATTTATAACACTTCTAACTTCCTCCCTTGACTTTGCTCGCGTAAAGATTAATTTTAAAATTATCCAATGATCTAATCCAGCTAATAGCCTAATAGTGAACGAAATATCATCAGAATGCGTTTAGTACTTGCATGATTAACACATTCAAATATGTAAACGTTCTCAATTATAATATTAGGATAATTTAACAATGTTTATGTTGAGTCAAGATCAACAGATAAAAAGTAAGTTTTAGAGTGTTAGTGAAATATTTGCAAATAACGTTATGAACCAACCTGATTGTACCAATGTTAGTATTCCCATCACGTTCCACTCGATGTAACGGGCGGCGCAAATATTGTAATACAACAAATTATGCATTGTTCTAGATTCGCTTACAAAGTAAATAAATGTTCCTTATTGTTCAGTTGGAAATATTCCTAGAGTAGGCCTTTGAGGGTTTGACTAGCAGTGCTACAATAGAAAAAAAAATGTTGTCATACAGATGAATGGTTAATGGTATGTATGTAAGACCATATATCAAATTATTATCAATTAAGGTGGTTATAAGTTACATTTTTCAGATATATAATAAATGATTTCTCTTCTTCTTTCTTATATTCCTACCCTTTAGTAGATGAACAAGTGTTTATTTTAATGTTTTCATAAACGTAATATTTTAATTACTTATATTTACTTATTAGACTGTATTGTTACTTCTCGATGTAAATGCATTTTAAAAAATATAGAATTGAAGTCTTTTTAATTTACAACTGGTTTCAAAAAATCATCATCAGTTATTTAGGGACTACCTTATAATTGTTATTGAAACCTAAGGCTTATGAGAAATAGTGTGAAAAAGACTAATTCTATATGTTTTATACTTAGGGGAAGGGGGGGCATAACGGGGACGTTAAGGAAAATCAACAATAAAATGATAAAAATTGTATAATTATAAATTAAAACTAATCACAACACTTAGGTTACATATTATTTTATTATTTGGCATCAAATTTGGTGAAGTAACTAATCGAATAATATTTTTTATTTTAATTTTCCGAAACCCTTATGAAAACTCCATCGTGCCCCGGGGTAGGGGCAATACGGGGTACTCAAAACGGAGCAGTACGGGGTATATATATTCATCATTATTTTTTAATCTTCAGTTTCTTTGAGTTCTTCAACCGATGATCTTTTGGGCTTGAACCATTTTTCGTCCGCTTAACTTGTTCACGTTCTTCTAATTCCTTTTTGTAAGGAGTTGAAGTAAGAACGGCTCGCCCTTCTTTATTTTGGCGATGTGACGCTCTAGTGTGGTCTGCGGAACACTGTATAATTGAACTGCTTTTCTGTAGACTGCTGTTTTGCTTAAGACTGCATAAATTGTGTTTTTCATGCTTTCTACAGACCAACTGCCTCTCGTAGTTTTCTTTTTGTACGTTCGTATCATGTTTTTTTACCTAAAAAATATAATTTTATTAGTTAATAAACAAAACATTTCTTTAGATTATCACTTACTTACAAACAGGTGTATAACGGGGACAGTAATTAGGAGGTGCAACCATACCCCATCCTGCCCCATAGCTATGCCCCCGTTATGCCCCCATATCTAACATTATTTAAAATAATCAAGAAAAAATAATAATACACGGCAACATTTATTCTGTTTAAAACATATCAATAAGTACTTTTGGCAGAATACCATGTTGAGAAACTATAGTAATAATCTTAACACTTACCTTTTTACATACGTTTTCGTAACCACACAAAATAAGATGAAATGACGTCAAAAACAACTATCTGTCGTTAAAAAAAAACGCGTGCAATTTGTACGCCGGTCCCTGTCGGGCTGAAGACTGGTGCGGAATGGTCACCTTTTAGCAAAAACAATATACATCTAGGGTGCATAGTTCTTTGTATTTGTTGGGGGCCCCGTCGTGCCTCGTGGCCCCGTTATGCCCCCCCTTCCCCTACTTGTTTATCGGAAGTTAGCTCGTATAACGTCACAGAACTACTGGACGTTCAAGTGCTTATAAGTATCAATAATATGTTAAGGTTTTTTCATAAACTTGTATTTAATCTTACAATTGTTGATATTACACACATCTTACACAATTAGTACTAATATTTTCGTTCATTTTGACCCACCGTCAATAATGTTGGTTGTTTTTAAATATTGCGTGTTTACATCCACAAAACTTTCAGATTTACAATATCGGGCTAGGATTAGACACATGTAAAACATAGAAAGCTCAGTGCTAATTACATAGTTAAACGGTTCACCCATCACGCAAAAATAAATCGTACTTTCCATACTTTCTCTATTCTTTTCGTATGTGACTAATGTTGCGAAAAATTTGTAAATATGAAAAGTATATATTTCATTGTGGTTTCAGAATAGAATGTAGTTGGTATATGGCTGTATGCATCTTGTCTGATCGGTGTTGTCTGCTACTGTTAAATCAAATCAAATCATTTATTTTGTTTTGTTACGTTTAAATAGGATATTACAGTTCTCCTATTAGACTTAGGATTGAAACATTTTAGCAGTTTATGGGAGACTAGCTAATCCGTTATGTACATAATGTAGCTTACGAATGGTGAAAGAATTTTTAAGATCGGTCCAATAGTTTTTGAGCCTATTCATTACAACCAAACAAACAAAGTTTTCCTTTTTAAAATAATAATGTAGATACTTATGTGTCTTAAAATAATTTATTACAGCACAGAATTTATACTTAATTTTCAAGCTAAATTATATTTAAGTATGCGTTGCTCTACACTCTATGACTCTAGATCCAGTATCCCCATCCTAATCAAATTAAAATGATAGCTTACTTCTGGAATTATCGTATTGTTTAAAAAAAATATTTCTAAAATTATTTTTCCTTGTTTTATAACTTTTTGAGGTATCGTAACTAAATACAAGTAAAGTTAGTTGAGTGACCCCAAGCTGATGAAGCGGGTAACGGCATACTGACCGGTTTGCACACACTTCACTTTAGGCGGTCTATGCACGAGCGTATAACACGCAACGGTAATGTATGCAGGAAATAATGTACCATGAGTCAAATCTTGTCTAATATTTGCAACTCCCAAAGTTAAGATGGCATTTTCTTTAAAATTATTGTTGCTTTAAAAACTCTAAAACACTCATAAGCACTGCAAAAATAGTCTTGACGTAGATGAACTTAGTAAAGGATATCTGTTGCTAGGTGTTGTGATAGAATTAAGAATAACAGTGAAGATCACGCCACTGTCAGAGTGCAACTAATTGCATCTTAGAGATGGAATGGAATGAATGTTAGAATTAGAATGTTTTAGTAATTTCTCTTTTACATGAAACATATGATTTCCCTTAGATAGTCTTATAAGACAACTTAAGTCTCATGTTATAGGTATTTTTAGCTACCGGTATTATCAAAAACTATAAGCGAAGTAATAAGATAAGATAAAGATCAGATTCAAGAAATTCAGATCTCCCGATCTGATTTCTACCTATCGATAGTCAAAAATTTGATATTATCTAAAAAAACTAGTTATATACGCATACAAATGCGTATTTAGTACGTAACTATATATTATCAGTAGGCATATCTATTATAATATCAATTTCAAATTTACATTACCCCCCAGTGGTACCATATTATATTATGATCTTTTAAGATATCTTATAAATTGTAATTATACAGAAACAAGTAAATTATGCATCTATAACTTAAAATGATACTAATAATACAACATGTTCTCTGCATATATTTTATATGTACAGTGCATAAACTTTTTATTTACACCTGAAATAAAGCTACGTTAGAAACGCTTGTATATAAAAATCCTTCGATATACACAAAGTAAAAATATAAAAAAGTGTTCACAAGGACCAAAATCTTCGGGCCCAAATTCGATACAGAGCCCATCAGATCTTTATTAATATGGAGGTGAAAGAGATACTTAATTAATTTTCTTCATACAGTACTACGTTTCTTGTTTCCAACCCAGGAACACAATGCTACGCCACAGACTGCAGCCAGCAACTGTAAGAAATTAATTTGGTAAATTATATCCCACCAAAAACATTCTGTAAAAAATGCCTAGTCTATGGACTTCTTTGTTTATGTTTCAAAAGTAATGAAATCTCTTGAGGATGTTGTGCCCAGTCTAAGGTACCCTAGACTGAAAATTGTTTGATATGTATTATATTTTCTGTTATGTGACTTGGCCTTAAATATACTTCTTCAATACACAATGCACTTAATGTTGTAGCTATGGCTGATATTTGATATTTGATATTCTTATAATTTCCTGGAGATTTCTGGGGCCATGAACGAAATTAGAGCAGAGTTTCGGTCTTCCGTCCTTCGATCACTTTGTGAAAAAAACTAGTATTTTTTCATTCTGGGAAAGCAAAGTAAAATTGCTGGATACGATTACGTTTCAAAAGCCAATTTGGAAAAATAAACGATTTGAATCTGAATTTGAATTTGAATTTGGGGACGGGAGAACACGCACTGTCTGTTGAAAATTTTTTGAAAAATTCCGGAACTTCCGGCCATCTGGCAACCTAGTTGTAGCCCCTAGATATCACAACATAAGTACCAAAAAAGAGGTCTAATAAATAATCGTATGAAGTTTGAAGTTGAAATATCGAGTAATTAATGGTTTAATCCCTACTAAATATAAATTTGAATAGCAAAGGAAAGTTTTGTGTAATTGGACAAATATGCAATCACGTTAGCTTAGTAACTTTCGTAAAAAGTGGAAAGGGAAATGTTTTTCATAAATGTATTTAAATCCCTTACGATCGATTAATAACCTTCCATGAATAATTGATATAAATATTAAGTTTTGCTATTTGTGGCTCCTCTCTTTTAATAAGAGAGATTCCTGTCGAAAATCTGTCTATCCTACCCGTATAGGAAATTTCATAGAAATCCGTTCAGTAGTTGCGGCGTGTAGACACACAAACATTTATTCAACTAAACTTTTAAATCCTTACTTAATACTGTTTTCTGCCCACGGCTTCGCTCGTGTTAAATTCGGAGCATAAAGACCAATAAAAAATATCCTATCACATAATACAGTTAATAACCTATCTATAATCATAATATTAGTAGTATCACTAACCTCTACCACGATAAGGGCGACCATAACCCCCCCTATAGCTGTACCATAGCCCTCCAGGAAATCAGCCACGATCCAGTTACAGCCGTCATACGCGTGGCGAAAGTCGCAGGTGTCGATACTCTGTGGACAGCAAGTGGGCGGCAGGTTTGGGAGAACCCCTTGCGTGTAGGAATCTGGACCAGTCGTTCCACAGCATTTGAACTGAAGATTAAAATAACTTTAGGACTTTTTGAACATTTTGAAATTCAACTGACAGAAGTATAGAACATCCAACAAAACATGTACATAAATAAGAGAACATTATAACATTTATATTGGTAAGATATAAAATTAAATTTATAATATAATTATATTTAAAGGTATTTTTTTAATTGACAACCCGATTGGCGCAGTGGATACAGCAATGGTCTATTACACCAGAGGGTGTAAGTTCGATCACGGGTAGAAAATTATGATGTGATGAACATTGTAATTTTTTACTGTGTGGGTGTTAATTTATCTATAATATGTAGATATGTATTTACAAAAAGAGTATGTTTAAGAATGTGTATCAGTTATCTAGTTTCCATAGTACAGTAGCTTTGCTTAGTTTGGGACTAGATGGGCATTGTGTTAAAAGTCCCGGAATATTTAATTACATTAATGTATCTCTCTCTTTACTGTAAGGGTTATCTTTACTTACTTTGGGACTAGATAGCAATGTGTTAAATATCATAGACAAAGACACGAGGACGCATCAGTTGATAAATGAATCAGGCGAACCGCATGCCCCGCTTGCCTGCTATTACATAAAAAAAGTCAGTCGATAGTCCGTTGGTGTATAGCAGACATCAAAAATCGGACGCGGGTCATATCGACCAATGAAAACGCTTATCCCAATGTAAGCTGTATGGCATGCGGCACAGAAATCGCCTGCACTCCGCATGCACAATCGACTTAAGTAAATGCGCCATAACATTTATGTATATCACTTACCGCTGCTTCCATAGCATGGAACGCTTCCCTCAGATCATTTTTGTGGAACGCCTGTCCAATCCAGTCCAGCACAATATCTTCCATTCGACTGACGCTATTGAATATTACCACTGACAGGTAGATCTTGCCTCCAGCCAAAAGAAGCATGCATAGAGTATACTGAAATTATGCATATAATTACGATTACGTAAACGATGTATAAAAACTGCTTGAGACTTTAATTTGTTTAGAGTTTCTGTAATATAGTATGGCAGATATAAATAAATAAAAATTGACTAAAAATCTACCTTAACCGTATGCAAAATAATGACAAAATATGTAATGTGCAGTAAGTATACAAATTTACAAGAAAACTAGCTGTGCTCCGCGGTTTCACCCGTGTATATCTCATTTCCCTGTTCCTATGGGAACTCAAAATCCTTTCGTATCAGATGCCTACGTCATAACATCTACCTGCTTTCCAAATTTCAGCTCGATCTGTCCAGCGGTTTGGGCTGTGTGTTGATAGATCACTATGTCAGTCAGTCAGATTTTACTTGAGCTATTTTACGACCTAGCGTAGGTATTATATGTAAGTGGATTAATAATTGACTATAGGATAAAGCAGTTAAATATATATTTTATTCGACAATAAAAAAAATATGGGTAAAATAACAAAATAAATAATATAGAACTCACCACAAGCAACATACATCTATTCTCCTTAATAGAGCCACAGCATCCAAAAAAGGAGATCACAAACACGAGAGCCCCCAGCACAATGACTGATATGGGGATGGCTTCAATAGCAACCGGCATCACATCTTTCAGCTCTCTGGACTGAAGCACCACGGCTGTACCCAGACCGATCAGAGCTAGGCCTGCAAGCTAGAGTTTTTTTTTATAATTAAAAAAAAAAACTAAATTGAACAATAACAACAAATTTAATTAGACTAAATCCTCTCTAATATTAATTAGCGAGGATGAGTATAATAACAATAATAATAGCTCCCCTGACCGATTTCGGCCATGGTGGCCAATCTCAACAGAGACTAGCCAGCTGCGCAGGAGATATTATAGTGCACAAGTGTACGCGCGAACACAAGTGCACTCTCTTTTCCTTTTACTCTCATAACCCGATGGGACGGCAGACCACCACGACAGGAGAGAGTTCAGGCGCAGGACCGACGGCTTTACGTGCTTTCCGAGGCACGGGGGTGTTCCAACACCGCCAACTTCCAGACTTAGGGCTGTTACTATGATTTCTTTGTCAGATGTCAAAAATGTTAATAACATTTTTATGATGTCAAAAATCCTAATAACATTTTTTTTTGGCCCCACCCGGGAATCGAACCCGGGACCCCTGATCTGTAGTCAAAGATGCACTAGACCAACGAGGCAGTCAATATGTCATGAGTATGTCATCCTCATAGGAAACACAAATGAAGCTACTTTCTTCGCTTAACACTAAGATTAACAATTATATAAAAGTATTGCGATAATTATTTTCTCTTCTGCTCCCAAATCATATTCTTAAATATTTTCTTGAAATAATATACTATACTAGATATGTTATATTCTTCAGAAAAAAATAAAAGAACCTTGTCTGAACAGTAGGTCCGAAATTTTCCCGTTCGTTTTAATTCACAAAATTTATTTGCATTATCAACTGTTTTCCTTGAATATGTTGTAGGCTAGTATTAATATTCACATTACTTTATAAAACTTATAAAATGTATATAGAAAAATACGAAGAATTGCTGAGTACACTTACCGTAAACACCAAATTGGCGACGAACAGAGCATATTTGACCAAAAAACACATGTTTCTCTATTGGAAATTACCCATATGCTGTCGGGCGCAAATTATTCGCAAAATTAAATATTACTTATCGCTAGTATCAACTATCAGCAGATCGTAATTTACGCAAAGATAAGAAACTGCACTGGCGCTACAACTAATCAGGATTCATTAAACCATCACAAAATAACAACCGAAAAAATCTATAAGATCTTTTCAAAATTTGCACAAATGTTGATTCAAAATCTTGAGAGAATCAGGTTATTTACGTTGTTAACTTCACAGAGTGCATAATTTGTAAACAAAATTGTACTACAAATGTATTTACATCCTCTACGGTATAGAAACACATTTAAAACAATAAAATAACTTATTATCAAGGCGCAATCACTATTCACAGTGCCCCTATTCCATGTATATAATAATAATAACACGGTAAATCCCCACCAATCAATGACGATATATTTATCAAGCCAAATGTCAATACTCACACTATTATTGGAATTGATAAAACGTGCTATATGATTTTCAACGTTTTTATTAAATATATAATAAACAATATGTCTTACATAAACAATTTATAACAATAATTAAACAGTTTTCGGCGATTTAATACAACAGGATAGAGACAACGCCATTACAATGGCCAGCAACTGAAAACAAAATAATTATTTATTTTTTACAATTTATTAATTATATGTGTAAACCACTTCAAATTCCAATAGTAGAACTATTTGACAAGAACTATTAGAACTTGTAAGATTGATATATTTACACATAAAACATATGTTATGTTTTTTTATTCTATAATCTCTTCTTGGAGAAGCAGACTGTACTATGGTGATCATTAGTTATCAAATAAAGTGCAATTAATCATTATATTCTTTGATCTCTACTCGAAAAGGCAGTCTATACTATAGTAATTTTTAAGTGAAGTGCATAATTTTTAACAGGCTACAAAGGGGCTACTAGATGACAAGTGCACATATGTGTTCACTGTTCATTGATCATTTGTTGCCAAACTTATAGGATGTTATACTTTATACTTTGTATTGATACTTCTTGATGATGATGACCAAACTGGTCGTGTTTATACAAATAATTATCGTAAAAAAATATTTATTCTCCGGGCACCCCGCTAACCGTACGAAACACATTGCAATACTGCTTCACGCAGGTCTTCTGCTGGGGGGATGGTATTTACATCGGCGCAAGCTTGGCCTAATCGTGCAATGCTCGGCTCCCATCTTTTATTGCTGAAGATGTTATCCAACAGTATTACCCTCTGTCGCCACTTATGACACCCACAGGTAAGAGTAGGGTGGCGACACATATTCTAACCCGTCGCCACACGGGCCAACATTGTGATGGCTTCTCATAATTGCATGTAAGTTAATAACGTAAAAAATATATATTTAGTTTAACTACCAGAAGATGATACAAAACCGGTCGTGATTAAATAAATAATTACTGTAAAAGGTATTAATATTGTCGAATTGACAATATAAAAATGTGTTCTTCGTTCAATAAAGTTATAGGAATGTCAAATAAAACAAACAAGTACACCAACCTCGACAGCAATAACAACAATGAACGCCAGTCCCACATAATGGACCAGCATTATCAGGAACTCCAGCAGCACTTCATTGCAGCCAGGGTGCGCGTCATCCACGTAGCAGGACAGGCCCAGGGCCTTGTCAGCTACGATGGGGTCGTCGAAGTCGGGCAGGACGGTGGCATTCAGGCAACATGAGGGTGGGAGCTGGTCGTATATACCCGCGTAGGACTCTGGTCCTGTTGTGCCGCAGCATTTTAACTGGAATGGTGAAATGAGCAAACTATTAGTCGCTAGATATCGCTTTATCATTCCGCTCTATTTAGATTTTGTGAATTATTGTTAAGTTTAAAATTTTTAGAGGCAGCATAAAGCCGTGTAGTCGTGGTAGGATGGTGCCTAGGAGCCAAAAAATATATAAATATACATAATAAATCAATAAATATTCTCGGACATTTAACACAATGGAAATTAGATAAATGATAGACGTACTTAAACATACTTTTTTTTGTTAATACATACATAATATAAATAAATTAACACCCAGACAGTAGAAAATTACAATGTTCATCACATCATAATTTCCTACTCGTGGGGATTGAACCCACAACCCCGGCGCATTAGACCGTTGCTACATCCACGGCCCCAATCGGGTCTTCATTATAAATTAATGTTGCATCTCAAAGGCCTTAATGTTTTGCTATGCAAAGTCCTTCCGAGTTACTGCTGAAAATGTATAATTGTACCTTTCGTTCTATAATGAAACTACCAACGCGCAACTTTAAACTCAAAACTACGGCCTGCTTACAAATGGATCGCTCTTATACATACATTTAAGCATAAAGAATTTTACTTCAGGTGGTTAGTATTCTTTAAATCTTACAGTGGCTTCCATAGCATGAAACGTGTTGAGTGGTCCATCATTGAAGGCCTTCTCCAGAGCGTCCACCACCAGGTCACCCAAGTCGTCCTGCTCCTCGCTCCGAAGGGTTACCAGCCCGTAGATTTGTAAACCTGCCAGGGCTAAGACGATGCCGGAATACTGAAAATATAGAAATAATTTTAGACAATATATACTCTATTGACCGCCTCGTTCATTCAGTGGATGGGGCATTAGTAGCTCAACAAGGAGACCGTAGATTCGATCCCCGGTATTTGTAAAAAAGGGTCAGTCTGGAACTTAACGAGTGATCTCAACTTTCCTCTTAAATTAGAGGAATTTAATTGGTCAGTGAAGCAAATTAATTCAAAAATGAAGGAAAAACTTTATACGAAAGTTTAAAGAGAAGTGTCCAATAAATAAATCACATTAAATTAACAAAGCCTCGGCGACCCTTTTCATTATTTTGTATGAAACGCAAACATGAAATATATTTTTCGGAACCGTCATAATGACCTCTATCTGCATATCTAACGCCACTCTTTACGCCACACCTGTATAGGTATATTAAATCGTATATTCTGTTCATATCACGTAAGTCACTTTACTTGGTTGTTTTATCGTCCAGCAATAAATCCCTTTCCGATAAAAAACAATTCTATTAAAAAATACTTACGATATACAGAAGGTTCTTTTTCTCAGCGCACGCGCCGCACCAACCCAGAGCGCTGACCACAGCTATCGCACATCCTACCACAATGGCTAGGATGACTGCAGTCTTAAGGCTATCTACATCCACGGGAGGGTTCGACCTGAGGTGGTACAGAGCGATCCCACCCAGGACCGCGAGAGCACTCCCGACTAGCTGAATGAGAAAAAATACGCCTGACTGTTATATTGGCAAAGATATTTAACAAAAAGTTAACCTAGACCCTTTCAGGGGGTTAAAATTTATTTTAATATGTTTAAATTACAATACAAGTATTACAATTATTGTAAAATGGATAATAAAACGATACTAAATTTATCAAATGATTCATGTTATTTCTTCCTTACTAAAAGCTCCACCATAGTCTTTTTTAATTCTATTAAATGTATTAAAATAACTTCGAACTGTTTATAGGATACATGGTAGATACATAGATGAAAATAAACAGATTTCGGTTCAATTGCATTGCATTCAAAGTTGAAAAAGTCTAATACAAATCTGTAATAATGGTTCATTTTTTTCCAATTCTTTTGAAAAGAACATTTTGAGAGCCCTTTGCCTTTGCAGATAACGTACTCCAGTTTCTGTTTCGTAAAAGGAACCCATTTTGTATCCTTTTAAAAATAAATGATTCTAAAACGATACTTACAAAAAACAGCAAGTTAATGCCAACCAAAATATACCGCACGACGAATTTCCCCAAGCAGACACACATGTTGAACCAGTTCACCACCAGGACTAACGACGAACCATGCCGGATTATCTATTTATCAGACAAGGGCACTTCTCATAATTGCATGCCACTTTATACAAGATCGATACATTTCCTATTTACTTGTAACACCTCTAGTCATGTAAATGATAATTATTAGTTGACAATATGTAGTATCTAGGTTTAGCAAACATATTTCCATACATACTTTTTATTAAAAATGAACATTGACTATAGGGATTTTCATAATAATGAACATCAACTAGAGGAAGGGTTGGATTGAAAATATTTTTAATCAATCAATAATTTATTTAAACAATTATTTCCACATCAACAAAATATCACATCATGCGACCACTTGTGTAAAATTGAAGTCTTTTGATTTCAGTTTCCTTAAATAATAATAAGTCTGAGATCCTATTCTTTGATAAGATTCTATTTGAAGAGAAATCACTTTTGGATGTTTGACTTAGAAATTATACTTTTGCCTGTAGAAAATCTAATGTTAATTTTATATTAAAGTATTATTATATTTCGGGTCTGTCCCCTTCAACTGTCATAAAACCATTCATAAAACTCTTATCAGATTACAATAATAATTCTTGTTAATTGTAATTTATCTTTGAGAACACTTCAATGTTAATGTTAGTCATAATTAAAATTATACGTAAATACAATAAAAACTTTTTAACAATAATTGTGCAATTATTTTTGTTTATTTTCTAGCTAGCTTTCTCTCGCGGCTGCATTTCCGTAGCATTATATTTGTAGCCAATAATATAGTCCGTCGGAGAAGATACAGCTTTCTTACGGTGAAATAATTTTAAATTCGATCTAGTAGTTCGGTAGTAATTGTGTGTAAATGTTACAAACATACACACAAATGTTTCCTGTTTCTAAAATGTATATTTATATGAGGAAACATTTGGTAAAGAAAATTGTTTCGCAAATTAAAATGTTTACTGTGCCAAAAGTGAAACATACCACAGAGTATATAATACGTTACTAGATCATACAGAAGAATTTTACACATAAGTATTCTAAAGCAAAAAGAATGAATGAATAAAAATCTCTTTATTGCACCTAATTAAAAGAATACAGGAAGATACACTGAAAAGAACAAAGTACAGTAGGCGGTCTTATCGGTACAAGTGATTTCTTACAGAAAGATTGGGTGTACCGAAAATTAATCATCCCCTCACAAAATAATAGTTTGCAAAATCGTAATAGTATGTAAAGATTTGTCATTTGTCATTTGTCAATTGTACAGCCTATATAATATAAATACTTTCAGGTTAAAGTAAAACACAGTTTCTTTTTATATTTTATTGTAATACAAAATAATATATTATAACTTTTATACTAATCAAGGGTGGGTTTTAAGGTTATTTTATAATTTTTGATTTTATTAGTTTTATATTTATATGCATATTTTTTAAAACATTATGTTTTATTTTGTTCTAAAGGAACACAGTTTTCAGAAATCTTACATAAATTTCAAAGATATTATGTAGATATTTGATGATGAGATTTTTTTGTACCCGGTAACAAACAGTGAATTTTATGCTTTCTTTGCTTATATACAACATTTCTTTCTCAAAAGAAACACCAAATCAAAGATTGAGTAGAAAAAGTCTGAAAACGTTATAAAAAAAGAGAAACTTTCAAAGATATTCTTGTAAATAAACGACTTTATTTGGCACAAAGATAATATTTAATTAACTAAAAAAGTAAAAGTTTATGTAGATTTATTAACAGTAACTTACAAGCTAACAATAATTAATGACTATTTGATTAATAGCGAGCGCGTCTGCTCTGGTTACGAGCGTGGTTTGCAAGGCATAAACCGAATACGATGGCCACCAACTGAAAATAAAAATAAAATGTTAGATTTAGTGTAATGATTCGCAGTCTTTTTGTAACTCACGTTTGAAATAAATAGTAAATATATAACTAGCTTCTGTAGTGGCTTTACTCGCGGTAAAATTCTAGGATCTATACATAAATCAAAGGTAGACATCCTATCCTATGTGTATACGGAATTTCATCAAAATTCGTTCAGTAGTTGCAGCGTGATTGATGCACAAACATACGGATCAAATATTCGAACTTTTACATTTATGATATTAGTAGGATAGTAGGAGGTAACTTATTATTTCTTTATTAACATTCATAATTGAACGCCTGAAGAGAATTACTGCAAACTTCGTGACTCATGTAAATGTCACATGGATTCGTAGAAAGATAATAATATTCAATGAGTAATGTATGAAACATTTGTAGGTATTTACTGATACCCCACTTATGTCACATTAAATGCGAAGACTTACTTATATATTAGTTTTATCAATTTTACAACAGGATCATCGATAAACTAAAATTATAATATTAAATTACGTTAAATATCACTGTTAATCAATTATACTAAGCTGAGCCCCTTAATTAAATAATTAAAAAACCTATAGATCAGTCGAAATAGTGAGGTTCAGGTGTCAGACCAAAGAAAACATTGTACGACAATGTCCTGAACAGTTTGCGAGGAGGTCGGCAGTACATATTAGCAATGTACTACCGTACTAGGGGATAATATTACTTAAAATCTGTGATTACTGAAAGTCTGATATAATCTAACCGTTCCCCCAAGGTGATTAGGTATCCATGTAGCATTTCACGTTAAAAAAGGTCCTGAGTACTTAAATACTACTGTGTTAAATGTCCCTGAATATTTATTTATCTTATATTACCTCAATAGCTACCACAGCAATAGCCAACGCGCCGATGGCAACTCCGAAGGTCTGGAAGAACTCCTCGACTGCTGTGGAACAGCCACCATACGCGTTGAGCACCGTGCAGGGCGTGGAGGCGCAGCAGGTCTCCGGCAGCGTGAGGTTCAGATAGGATATAGCGCCGGATGGACCGCAGCATTGGAACTGAAAGGAATTGCCAGGTGAAATTTTCGTTAACATGACTTTCAACTTTTAATTTCCTTGTAATAGAAATTTCATTGAGATATTTTATTGATATGTAATTTTGTTGTGTAATGGTATTGTGCTCGAGAGTATCTTTTACAAATTTTTAAATTTTCTTAGTTTTTTTTAATTGCTCCAATATCATAATTTTCAACGCCTTTGTTCCTATATAAGGTGTAAGTAAGTATTTAGGTGTAGTAGTAATACCTGCATTTTTATTAGAGGAAAATATATTATTAAGTCCCCACTGAGTCACAAATCATTAAGAATTTTTAACGCATTTTTCCGTGTTATGAGTGGAAACTTTTGCATATTTTATTCCAGGTTGGTTGTTTATTTAGTGATCAGCTTTAAGGGTCGTGTAATTATTTGTGACACCTTCCCATAAGTTTTTCATTCCTTCAGAAACGTTTTGTAACTTCATAATAAAATTCAGCACTATTTCTGAAAATTTAGAACAGCGACTGACAATATATAGGGGCTAAGAAAAGTGTGAACTGATAACGTTAATACATTCTTCTGAACTTTGTTTTACTTATAATAAATTGAAAATAGAACTCACCCTCCTGAAATTTTTACTTTTAATCCCTCCTATATTTTGTTACAACATCTACCGTCTTTCAACACTTTTCTAATTTGTATCACTCACCGTCCTCTCAATTTCATGGAAGGCATTCCTATCTTTATTGAAGGCTTCACCCAACCAGCGTGGGATCTCTTGCACGTAGCTGTCCAGGTTCACAAAGATCAGCACTGCGAGGGTTATCTTTGCCAGCATCAAGAGAAGCATGCATATTGAGTACTGGAATCAGAAGAGCACAAAATAAGTTGTTTTTTTTGTAATGTCATGAGGGTGGCATGATCAAACTATTTTTAATTTAATAAAGATTAAAAAAAGTGCACAACGTATATACTGCGACAGAATAAGGGGAATGTTTAAGTAAAGGGGAACATTAATTAGCAATAGAAATATATCATTTTAAATATTTCACACGTTTTATACTCACTACTTGTAAACTAAAAAATCTATAAATGGCTTCCTGTTGACTTTGTATCTTTAAATATAAAAAATTACAGCTGTAGATTTTCCATAAAAATAAATACAAAAATAAGCATTTGGAAATACTTACGGTAATAAGCATGCAGTTGTTCTCCCTGATAGCGCCGCAGCATCCGAAGAAAGCGATCAGGAACACTATGCTACCAATGACGATCGCCGTAATGGGAGCGACCTGGAAGTTAGCTGACTCCACCGCGTCTATAATGTCTGATACTTGCAGCTGGACCGCGATACCCAGGCCGATGAGCGCTAGACCGGCTAGCTGTAATGGAAATAATTAATATGTATAAAATAAAATAAAATAAAAATACTTTTAATGCCATGCTACACGATTTTTTCAACATTAAGGAATATAAAAATAAAAATGATAATAAATAATTTTGGCAAAAGTCTGCATTCGCTTGCTTTGTCATTATGACTCAGCATTCGCTTGCTTTGTCATTAACAATGCTGTTTTGCAGTTACCCCTAGAAGTAGGAACTGAAAGATGAAGGAGAAAGAGAAACAGAAACAAGATAAATAAGACATAAACGTGAGGGGGAACATTTGTACGGAACAGACTATACAAGATATAAGAAAAATGTATCAAGATATTTCACTCCTTTATTATTTTTCCTATTTTTTTCTACTTCGAAAAATATTTCGAATGCTTCGGCAAATTTTTCTGTTTTTTTTTTTTTGTACTACGTGATGATGTACAAAACCAGTCATGTTTAAATAAATAATTATTGTAGAAAGTGTTAACATAGTGGGATGGAAAGTGTAAAAAATAAAAATGTGTTTTTCTTTAAATAAAAGTAACATGCAATTCCATCAAGAAGTATCAATACAAAGTATAAAGTATATTTTTGGGTTTGGTTGGTTAGCTGGGTTAAAAGTAGTACATCTAATTGTAGGCATCACTCAAAGATATCAGGATTTTCCATTTTCTCTCGTAAACTGCATAAGCACTATTAGAAACGTTTAAAACATAAAAATTTAGCTCTATTCCTGTAAATCTGGGATCACCCACTGTAAGTCATTATGTATCGGGATCGCTGAAACGCAGTGAGTGTGTGTGTAGCTCAACCAACTCTTTTTTACTTTTATTTTTTACTATGTTTTAATTAATTGATTTTTTTGTAAGTAGTTAATAAACTTCTAGCTGTTCCACGCAGATTCGCTCTTGTAGCATAATGTTATATATGTCATTCAGTAAAGATGCAGCTAGTTGGTGAAAAAATTTAAGGGTACTAATTCACAAATCCGATTTGAGTCGGAACGAACAGGTTTCCGTCGAAATTTGTATTAATCTTGTTCCGATTTTTAATATACATATTCCGATCGCATTCGCATTTGTGAATAGGAAGCCAATAGTTTTTGTGTGAAAACATTACAAATATCTAATTATTTTATTAATATAGTTTTGTTGGCACTAATCCTTTCAAACGTTTCTTTAAAAAAAACAATTCGTGTGAATTTCAAACATTGAGATCACACAAACAGTTTCTTTACGATATGCACACTTTATCACCGCCCCAAAACCACTATCAAGTTATATCTTATCTATTATCAATTGCGGCGCGTCGCAATATTACTTTAACATAAATATATTATCGACTATATTGTTCGTGAAGTTAATGCAATCTGGTATATTTCCCTACTTATATTTAAGTGGATGTTTGCGCTTTCCTTATTTATTTGTCAAAAGAAAAACAAAGCTTGAAAGAATGTTGTTAATTGTTATTCGTTAATTATTTGTGATTAAATTAGATTTTAGATACGAAAATATCGTATGTTATATGTCATTGTATTCAAATAATTGAAAAATAACACCATAACAAAACTTGAAAAACTTAAAAAACATAACAAATACGAATCCCAAAAAAGTCAGGAAATCTTATCTTAGTTTTACATTCTACAGGGAAAAAAAACAAATTTGGTTCAAGGTATAAACAATAAAAAATTATATCCTTAAAAAAAGTTTTTAATACGTTGATATTAAGGAACTACCTACAATAAAAAATAAATGATCATGTGGTGCAAACTAATGAAATTATTTCAATAATTGAACTGAGTACATAATTATATTCGAAGATTACTTCGAAAGCTTTTGTTTTCGTAATATAAAAAACTTGGACATAATTAATATCTGAAGCAAAAGTTATTACAGGAAGTGATGATCCAATAATATGAATCAGCGAGTGGGTGTACACCAGTTTTTGTAAGTTGAACTTGAATATTGCTACAGTGAATCAAATTAGATTTTAGGTTAGTAATACAATCGATAAAATCTCTAAAAGTAACTAAACACAAAATATACAATCGATAAAGTTTCTAAAAGTAGGTTTATACAGCTGAAATATATAATTTTTAATGTTGCACAAGAAATTTCCCGTATGAATTGTATCTATTATTGAAAAATTTAGGAAATAAGTAGAAGTTAGGTATACCTTTTTTCGACCGGTTATATTTGTAACCTTCTATAATTAGGTACCTATAATCTGTTTTATACAGTGCATTTCCTTTCCAAGATAAGATTTAGTATTATCGTAATTACACAATTGAAAATTATAAAAAATTCTAACTTACCGCAAAAAACAAGTTCGCGAAGAACAGAATATATTTAACAAGGAATTCGCCACACCCCATTTTGAGTTATTTTTTGGGAATTACGAGAAAATTGCGTACTCGCCGTGGTACGAATATCGACTGAATAAAAAATATGGCGCTAACTGACTTATCAGTAGATAACGTGTTGTACTCGGAACGTTGGTCATACAGGTTTACTAATACATTTCGTGAATGATAATTCTGGGCGTTATTTCGAACTTTGTATTGGATAATCTGATTTAATGACGCATAATTAATAGTTGAGATTCCATATAAGGTCAGGATAAAATAGTTACATATATATCAGTTACTAGCTGACCCGCGCGGCTTCGCTACCGCAGCATAATGTTATTACAGCCTATAAAATATACACTATGTTACTTATAATAAAGTAGCTTTCGAATGGTGAAAAAAATTTAAAATCTTAAAGGCCTAGTAGTTTTTGAGCTTATAGCTATTACTAACAAACAAAGTTTTCCTCTTTAGTAGAAACATGTATAAAACTAATAAAATCTTAAAGTATCTATCATGTTGCATGCAACTGTTAAATTTGACATTTCTGTATTTACGTATTTTCATTTCTGCGAATTCCTTTTTCCTACCTCTTTTGATAACCCCTAACCGCTATTTAAATGCCGAAAACGC
Organism: Phoebis sennae; assembly: GCA_001586405.1. Classification (NCBI taxonomy): domain Eukaryota; kingdom Metazoa; phylum Arthropoda; class Insecta; order Lepidoptera; family Pieridae; genus Phoebis; species Phoebis sennae. The sequence goes on from LQNK01001313.1 coordinate 38,239, forward strand.
ATTCATTGAATGTTGGCTTCCGGGGAACAGTAGTAATGAACGCTGCCTGATGCTTGATCATTTAAAAGAAGCCTCAGATCTTACTTTTTTAGACGGCCCACAAACTAAATGTTCCCAGATGTCATTTCCTTTTTACATCTTCTCAAAAATGTGCCGCCTTTTGGAGTTACCATCAAGGGAACCGGCTCTGCCCAAGATATTAACTTCATCAGATATTTGTTGCATTATAGATTTTGTCTTAATCTAATAAGAAGATATTATTTAATTTTTTTCTTGTGTTTATTTTAACGCGGGTACTTCCACCAGTCGTGGAAAAACCACGAGGTACGCGAGGCTATTGAAATTAAAAAAAAACATCAAACATTCAATGGCTTATCAAATACGATATTCGTGGAAATAAGTGGAGGTAGACACAATTTTTGAAACACTCATGAAGACAGCTGTCATCTCAATTTCCCGTGACCACGCTCGCTGTAAAGTGCTCGAAACGTCGGGTTATATTTATGGTTATAATTATGTAAAATAATGTATGATAAACCGTTTAAAATCCTTTAAAAAGTATTTTATTTAACGAAGATATTTATTACTATTTCAGCTACATGTTCTTATATTAGACTTCGAGGGAAAAGTAAATACAATACCATAATTTTAAGATATAAATAAGTGTTTCATGACATGCAATTGTTAAAATGAAAGGAAACGAAACATTTTTCTTGGAAGTCCTTTAGTGTGTAGATGTAGATAACGATTGTACCCATTATCTTATTATTTACAACTAGCTGAACCGCGCGGCTTCACTCCCGTAGCATAATGTTATATATATATATATAGCCTATAAAATGAAGCCTATGTTTCTGATAGATAATGTAGCTTTCGAATGGTGAAAGATTTTTTAAAATCGGTCCAGTGGTTTTTTAGCCTATTCATTACAAACAAATAAACTAAGTCTTCCTGTAGATTTGCATTGAAAATAACCTTAAAAACATTTTGGAAAAAATCGACATTTGGATAAAATTTTGTAGAATATGTAGGTAATTAATTTACAATAGGTAAGTACATGAATACAATAGTTGTAGGTACATAAACAAGTTGTATGTTTGTATGTAAGTATAAAAAACTTTGTCCGACGGTAACGTGAGTATCGTTTATCCGATCTTGATTAAATTTCATAAGCGAATAGTTGACACAAAAGGAAATGTCGAATTCGAACATGAGCGAAATCGGTGGGGGGTTACGAAGATAGGGGGTGAAATAGGCGATTTTCATATGAATATAGTCGAGTGTGGTATCAAATGAAATGTCTTGATTTATACATACATTAACACGCGAGGTCTTACTCGGGGCGAGCCACTAGTTTTAATATAGTTTCAGAGTAATAATCATAAGTACAAGTACTATTACTTGGAAACTATTTTACAATTAGTCTCATATACTATTCTAACCAATAACAATAAAAACTAGTTGACCAACAAAAAAGCAAAATTATCGGTAACAAAAAAGTGTTCACAGAACAGCTGTTCTGTTTGTCCAGCTGTGATTTCGTTAACCAAGAATCAATCAATGATTTAATAGTTATCAAAAATAGCGGGAAGGCCAACACTTAATACTTTTACGAACTGAAACCGGAATAAAACGTCACACGGATGATTTTCCCCATAGATACCGGCTTCTAACTTGTTGCCCCAAATTTTATTTGTCTTTGACGTCAATTCTTACATACTTGTTTAATTATGTAAAAATTATTTATAATTTGGAAGCGGGAAAATTTAGCAATTAATTCGTATTGAGGATATAGAAATAGTTAAATTTCATACAACAGTGAAAAGTAGCCAGGCTAATAAATTGATATGTCTCTTAAAGTTTTTATATAAAAATAGGCTCGGTCTAGTTTATTAATATATTTTCATTGTTAACTTTATTTAAGATGGTTACTATTTATAAAATCTAGTCTGGTTAGGTTAATGTCTTTTAAATAGTGTAATGCCTTTGATTTGCTTAATATTCTAACTTAATTCTTCCATGATTCATATGTAGACATTGGAATTTTATTGTGAAAGCTCTAAATTATTTAAGTAGTGCATTTTGGAGACCAACTTAAGTACATCTCCGAATATATCTGGTGTGTAGCAAATACTTACTTCATTTCATAATTTATGTTCTCTTAAATCTTTATTTTCGTAACTATGGATTTTCCTTCTCTGAAAATTTAGATGTCTATTTAATTGTTTTCTTTCGTCTTGCATATAAATAGCTCCCCGGACCGATTCCAACCGGTGGCCTATCTCAACAGAGACTAGCCTAGGAGATATTATAGTGCAGTCGTGTAAGCGCAAATACAGGTGCACTCTCTATTCCTTTACTCTCATAACCCGATGAGACGACAGACCGACACGATCGGAGCGATATCAGGTGCAGGACCGACGGCTTTCCGTGCTCTCCGAGGCACAGGAGTGTTCCAACACCTCCAACTGCCAGACTCAGGGCTGTTATTGAGATTTCCTTCTCAGAAAAATCCCAATAACATTTTGTTTTTAGACCCCCGGTATTCGAACCCGAGACACCTTGATCTATAGTCAAAGATGCAACCACTAGACCAGGCAGTCAAAGCCTAGTCTAGTCTTGCATATAAAATAGATTTAAAGGGGCTATGGATTAATTCAATGCATTGTTGTTAAGTCATGTTAGGAAACGTTTATTTCCGAAAGATTATTTTATTAATTCGGGAAGTCCCTCATGAAATAATTTTCACGAAAGCCAGTTTATACAGTGGGTACGTCGTATAATACCGGTATTTTTAGAGATCAGTTCATTATATCGTTCGATGACTTGCAAAGCAAACTTTTAGTTAGTATCAATCAGAACTAGCGGACGTGCGGTCGTGTAAACACGCTTATAAGACAAGTTGTTTATTAGTAAGAATAAATAAAACGGTTGTTGTTGCTAAGGTGAATACATCTAGAATATTTTTATCAAGTGTTATTTGTTGTGTGTTCAATGTCAAATAAAAGTCCGACGATGGAAAAAAAGGAGACCCACAAGGAGGTCCCAAAACTGGATATGGCTGATGTCGAAATGGTTTTTGGGAGACCCACGTCGCCGAAACTTGGTGTGAAACCCGATGTAATGATTGAAAATGAGAAAAATCATGGCAAGGATACAGTGAGTTGGCTGTTGACATTTAAATTTTATGTTAATTATTTGATGTATCTTAAAAATTTTGTTCGTGGTCGAAATTATTTCCTTTTTCCTCTTTGAATAAGTACGTATATCTCGAATTTCGTGTGTTGTTTAATGTATGTCTGAAAATAGGTATACATTCATTGAATTTTTATAATCACTCTCTTCTAATTATGGTCTAAAGATATTTTACCGCCTAAATTCTGTTTAGCAGTAAAACTTCGTATGTAAAGTTGTTTATGGAACAGCGAGTCATGTTTTTTCCTTTAAGCATTGTAAATTTTATGTTTGCTAAATAAACATTTTTATTTACATCTGGATATCATCGGATTAGTAAGGAGTACATTTAACAATATCAAAATATCCTAACAGTTTTTAGTCCAAGAAAATTTGTCAGATTTTGAAAAGTTTTGTTACAAAATTCCGGGCCTAAACCGTAATTTGCCTGGCCAAAACTTGGTATGTATTTACTAATTATTTTTTCCTTTGATTAGCATAAAGAAATACAATAACGAGTAAATTATAGTTCAATTTATCTCAGGACAAGTTATAAACAGGATAATTGAACGTGACTTACACCTGTATTCTAATACGTACCTTGAGCATTCCTCGACTATACTCAACCTCAGTCACTACTCCTCCTTGGTGGATACTTTATTTCAAACTTTTATCTTAGAATACCGAATAATATTTCTCAACGTCATTTTTGACGTAACCTTAGCCGTGGTTGAGTGGAGTATTAAGGTAACTTCTTAGAATACGGGTGTAAGTATTGCTTATCTAAACATTGCATTCAGTGATTGCCAAATTCAACTACTCAAGTTTTTTGCCGGTTCTTCTCGGGAGGAAGCCTTCCGAATCGGTGGTAAATAAAGAATATTAATTAAATGTAAATACAATTGACGTTCTAAAAGTGCCTCAGGAGAATTAGGAAAATACGTTCTGAAGATTTTTTGGAAATTTTAAGGCAACTACTACCGCTATGTCTACTGTTTGTCTAGCTCTATTATTTTTAATTATCATACATTACTCTAAGTCGTAGTTCTAAGAGAATATGAGAATAGGTAAGCCTCTTTTCTGCAAATTGAAAGCGATTACAGATTTTATGGAAGTCGTCGGTATACTTTTGCTAAATACGTAGTATTTTTGCGTGTATGTTTAATACAATTTGTAGTTATAATACACTTAACATAATCCGTCTTTGTAAAAGAAAGATCGTTTTATATCTTATTATTATATATAAGTATGTTCAGTCGGTCGATGAAACAATAAAATTATGGGATCAAGATTCGGTGTTTACTGTTTACTCATAAAAAAATACGTAGGAGTAGATTGTTCATTGTGCTAAATTAAGTAGGAGCCAGTATTATTACGATTGATTTCATATTTGATGATTTGAAAATCGGCAATTATATCGAACTCTACCTAAAAATGTGCCAGAAAATGTGTTTAAAAAACTTTTTAATGTGTACTCCGTGACTCTTGTTATACCTATATAAATATACCCAAATGAAAATGTACGGATGGAAATAAATAAAAAATAGTGTGTGCTCTTGTATAGGCACTGTAAAATTTAGACATCATCAAAATTTAAAATCGTAATTGTATAATCTCTTGTTTCTAAAATAAACCAGATTTCTTTTATTTATATTCTATATCTGCTAGGTATTACACCTATTATACCACATTCAAAATGTTGAGAGCAAATATGCGACAAAAGTTCACACAACATACTATATTAAATAATATCATAAACTTTATTCTTGCAAAACAGATGCTAAATCTGATTACTAACGTGCTCCTTTGCTTGCTTAAAAAATACAAATGAAAAACCTTTTGTTTTATCAATCACTCGCTGGTCCGCGCGGCTTCGCTCCCGTAGCAGAGAAGCGTAGCAGCAAAATATAGCCTATGTTACTCGTGGATAATGTTGCTTTCGAATGGGGAAAGAATTTTTAAAATCGGTCCAGTAGTTTTTGAGCCTATTCATTACAACCGGACATAGAAACAAACAAAACTTTTCCTGTTTATATTAATAGTGTAGATTTAATTTTGCAAATTATATAACACGGCATATGAGGAAAAGTATCAACACTCTTGTTGTTTTAATTTTGGGGAAATTTACATTGCGTCGGTATATCTTCACCAGTTATTGCACGTCGTTTTATACTGATCGTAAAAATACAGGATCGTGACAAAACAATAACGTAGTTTATACGTTTTGCGTATTTTTCAGTCACGCTAACTGTAAATTTACGCAAATAAAAAAAAACAGTTCGTGAATTAAATAAATATTATTTACTTATAAAAATAATTGACTTACAAACATTATTTATATGCAGAAAAATAATGATATGAGAAAGATATAGGTAGCCTACTTAACGCTAACTACCGACCAAATATATAGTAAATATGTATACCGAATACCGATACATATAATATTTTGAGCTTTTTACAAATAGGTACTCTGTCTTTCTGTATTTTTAATAGTCTTTTAAAACCTTTAAATTTAGTTAAATAGGTTTTTAAATGAAAAGAAAAAACCCGCGACTGTGTTAAAACTAAAGTACCAAAAATCAAATATAAAAAATAATTAGTCAATTAAAGAAAAAGAAAACACAATTTTGCGCATCTTATTACCTACAAGCAACGTTTTTATTTAATCTTGGTACTAACCAAATAGCCTTGCAACCTGACAAATACCAAAAAATATGCATCGATAATCGTATGCATTGAACGACAATTAATGGATTCGATTTTTCCCCGCGGTTTCTCGCGAGAAATCCACTTTCTAAGTGCGATATTTGTAATTGTGAATTTATGTGCATCGTGTTCGCATCGCTTTAATGTGCCAATTAATATTTTTTAAACATACGTTATTATAGAAGCAGGTTATCCAGCGGATCTACTCATTTCCCAAGTAGAACAGTATTTTGCCGTCATTCAACTGTCAAATATTTTTCTTTAAAAACTAAGAAATTGTTTTAAAAATCTTTGGCTTTAAGTTAAGAGAATCGTGTAATAAAAACGTCTTAAACTAACGTTTGACTAAGAATTTTGTGGGAAAAATAAATTATTCAATCAATATTTCCTCGTCTATACCTTTTTTATAATTGCGGATATAAAAGGTAGGAAGATATTGTGATAGAGATGAGTAATAAGTTAGTTCGAATTATAAATACATATAAAAGTTGTAAGTTATTTTTAAAAAGTTTGTTAAAATTGTTTTAGAGGTGTTATTGGAAAACCGTTCCTCCTCAATCCTTCCTCTACAATTTCACAATTTTCTACGCGATTTTCTTAAATTATTTTTTCATAAGAACATTCTAAAAAGTATCACGAAACGTAACTATAAAATCCTCATGTGTGGGGGAAATTAGTCTTATTTTTCTGTAAATATTGGCAGTTTTTAAAGTCCCTATTCCAAAATATTACGTAAATCTTATTCAGGTTGTACTACATACTCGGATATACATATAGGTACATGATAATAGTCATACATCTCAAGGCTTCCAAAATTTCATAACTGATGAATCGGAATTACAACGCAAATGAGTTGAAGGTTATACATGTTCCGTCATTTGACAGTGCAATGAACCTGGTTTTCTTGTAGTTGCGTCTTATATGTAATTATGATTTCAAATTCGTAAGTTTCATGGTGCGGGATTTTTTGGAGATCCGGATAGAATGAACTGTTACATTAACTGAAATATCGAGAAAAGTTTTAACAACTGTTAGTGGCTTGCGCAAAAAAGGTAGCTGTACTGTAATTAGTTAAAAGTGTTTTTCTTTTATTTTTGAACGGTTAGATGATAAAACATTATTGTTAGGGTTCCGTACCTAATAACGGGACCCTTTTACTACCCAGTTGTCAGTCACCAGATAATCTAATAAGCCGTGATCACAGATAATATAATACTATACTAGCCATGATAGCTAGAAATTTTCACCAATTATTTATTTCCGTTACCGCTATAACAAGAAATACTAAAAAAATAAAAATAAATATTAAGTCTGGTACGCGAACGTTTTGTGCGCCAGCCTGACTTGCACTTGACCGTTTTTTTTTTGAGGAAAATATGTCAACATTTCTTGCAACGTTTGATATTTTCATCTTTATGAGATGACGTAGTTTCGTTAGTGAATGTAGGCGTCACAGTATTTATTAAAAAACCAACGTCATTGCCCTACCTTAGATCGTCTAAAATATGAGGATGTTTAATGATTCTAAATACTCTTAGTTTCCTGTTAAATCAGATATATAACAGGAAAATACCAAAGCGTCTAAAGCAACCATATTTGAAACGTAACTACGTCAATATTCGGAATTAATTCTGTTATATTGTATAAAGTGCGTCATTCGATTCCTATGTACGACATAACAAAATTGGTCGTTTTGTCTTACCCTAAACAGAGATTTCCTCTAGTTTTTGTCAAAGTACCTACTAGTTCTTCGTCCTACTAAGTCTACGAAATACTATGACGGGACGTAGTGGACGACAGCCAATATTTATTTATACCGTAGTCAATTCTTGCTAATGTCATATTTTCCATGAGTTTTCCTTATTGCAGTCAGGTTATTCTTAAGCTCATGATTTATGCGACGCCCTGCGATTTGATTAATAAATTAATTAATTATTATTTAATTAATTAATCACATGAATTTATTATTTATTAATTAATATTAAATAATATTATCATATTTATGCTTTTTAAAAAAAATGCATTATATCAAGACAAATTTCTTAATTATATAGTAATCGTGTTTGTTTGTTTGCTATCTAATAGCAGAAACTACAGAACCGATTGTGACGAAATTTGGTTTATCTACATAATGGTAATAATCCAGGATAACACAATGGCTACTTTTAATTGCAGAATTACCATGGATCAGAAATTACGCGGGTAAATTTAATAAAAAAAATAATATCGCGGGACTTCCCTTAATAAAATTATAAGCAGGCACCGGAATAGACCGAGCTCCAGAAATGCAAAATAAATGATTAATTCATACTGGGGATATCCCTGCATGAACATATCCATCCAATCATATTTCACTTAACTAAAAATATTCTGCCAACAAATCATTTTCCTAAGCTCATTCATTGAAAAAATAAGAAAATAGGCACGGAATCGACTACCGAGTAGGTTGCGAGTATCCTAAAGCTAGGTACACACATCGTCATCGGACGTTATTCTTTGCATAGAATGTCACACGAGTTCGTCCATTGATCGTACGGATCGCGTTTTCTATACAAATAATGTATCCGATTCGTACGATACCGATATGTGGATGCATTTATTATACATTATTTTACATGTTTATTATCCCGATGTTTCCAACACTTTACGCCTGACTGAGATGACAATTGTCTTAATCATTGTTTCATAAATTGCGTCTACCTCCACTTATATCAACGAAGATAGTATTTGGAAAATTGGATCGTATTCTTGCAAAATTGACTTAGTTGTCATCTTGTCTTTTGATACGCTTGGTTTTAATTTATCCGTATCCCACGAGTTTGAAAAACCCAAACTTTAAAAAGTATTTTATTTAGTATGAAAAGTACGCGCATATAACAAACACAAGAAAATATTAATAGGATATTCAATGCAATAAGACATCGTGTTCGACAATATGGAGTTAATTATTGAAGATAGCAGCAACCACATCCACGAGATATATATAACATTTAGAAATACTTGCTATATTTAGCAGCGGGAAGCTGATGTTTCTTAGAAAGACTAATTGTTTGTTATTTCTATTGGTTTGAAAGGAAACTCTCAAGTTGTTGGAAGTAATTTTTGCTCCCTTCACTGATCCCTATTTTAAATTGAATTAGTTCTTAAACGGAGAATTATTTAATCTACACTAATATTAAAAAGGAAAATTTTGTTTGTTTTTTTGTTTAAATATATACTGTGACTAGTTCCGGAATTATTGACAATATAACATGATTTATCAGGACTATGTCATCTCCCAGAAAATATATATATTTGTTTATATTTCTTACATTAACATTTCAAACTACGCTATCTAGTCCCAAGCTTGTACTTGTTTTTGTTTGGTTATAATAAATAGGCTAAAAAACCTACTGTACTAATTTTTCAAAATTATTCCACCATTCGAAAGCTACGTTATCCACAAGTAACATAGGCTATATAACATTATCTTACGGGAGCGAAATCGCGCGGAACAACTAATATGTTAACTATCAATGAAAGCTTTTGGATGGTTTGAAGTAATTGTTTTGCCCTTCACACCAATCCCAATTATAATTGAATTATTTCTAAAACGGGGCTCTCCCATAGATATGCAATTCCACAGATAACCCTAGGAAGGGCTTAATTTACAACACAGTATATAAAAGTGAACCAAATAAATATTTTAGATAATGATTTAGGCGCTAATTGTTTCGACACCAATAACGTGCCTTGACCTTGATGCTCGTACTTCATAGTACAAGTTCTCTCACAGTGTTACTGTGCTCCGTGAGTGACAGATGTGCCATGGAACGCGAGTATCGGCTAATTGACATGTATCCTGTAAGTTTTTAATAATATTATTATAATTTGTGACAGGCCTATTCTATAGTTTATGGTCCACCCTTAGCCGAGAGGGAACTATCTGTTTCTGATTTTATCTTACGAATTTCATGTTTTTAATTTGTATAGTAATAATTTAGAAGTTGTTCCAAATAAGATGGAATTGTGATATATTTATGTTAATAAGAAAGTTTTTTTAGTTTTTTCTTTCATTGACATTAGTTTATTTGTTTAAAAACTTGTTTGAAAAGAATAGATTGACCATCCTTGACCCCAGTGACTAAACTTTAAAGTCACTGTTTGTTTTTTAATTTAAAATCTTGTTAGTACTTTATGATCAAATTGCTGATTCAAAATTGTACATAAATCTCCTATTAACTTGAATCCCTATAAGAACATTTAATACACGTGTGTGTTCGTGTTAGCAATTTTAATATATTTCAATAACCTTGTACATCAAAATCGTTCTTTTATTTAGTGTACTTTTTTGGCTCAAAAAATGAATGTTTTAGATTGCTTCTAAAACAGAAAGAATTCCTATGATAAAGATTTGTCTAACAACGAAAGATTTAAGTAATAAATCGTACTATACTGTGAATGTAACCTTTCAAGTCAAAGTGGTTCTCATTGGACTGTAATAATGTGTTTAATATGTCCTATCGTGGAAATGACTTCATCTGTGAGTGGCTAGGCTAGATATGGAACTATATCCGCTTAAAGCATTGGTTTTTCACTTGCATTTAATGTTTCCTTGTTGACAATCGCATTTTATAAATAATCCCATAATATTTGATATCCCATGGCTGTTGGCACGTTTCGTATCATCAAACAGTTTTTCGATCGTTTTATTTTAATTTCTTAATTGGGACTGTTAAAATATATACTATCAGGACTTTACATACAAAGACTCAAAAAGTAGAAAATTATTATGTTATGAACATTGTAATTTTCTGATGTCTGGATGATAATTTATCTATAGTATGTATGTATTTACAAAAAAAGTGTGTCTATCAATTATCTAGTTTCCATAGTACAAGCTTTGCTTAGTTTGGGACTAGATAGTTAAATTTCCCAGAATATGTAGATACGTCAAGTGTTAATATACTTATCTTAAATAGCCCAAGATCCCAAATAAGCACGACCTTCACCCATTTGATAACCAGGTGAGAATCATATTTATACAAAGAAAATGTTTGGGATTCTCTACTTATACTAATTAATAATAAATATACAGGTCACTTTAATAGACACTAGGATCCCCAATGTTGTGAGAAAGCGCTAACCATTAACCACTAACACACACAAAATGACTAACACGAAAGGGTAAACCTTATAAGGAATTCCTGTGACACACTTAATTTTACTAAATCTGCATACAACTTATCGTGGGAATCCGCAACGCCATTGTTAAACAAATAATTAAGAAATTGAGTCATTACGGGGAAAACCCTTATCTTGCGTCAGTAATTGGATCAGGGTAAAGTAACTGACCTATCATAACAGTCGGTTTTCGCGAAACTGTTTCGTCTGTGGTTTGGTGACTCCAGTCTCCAATCTCCGATGATATGACAACATTGTCGATGATTAATTGTAGGGCAGAAGTGCTGTTTATTATATACTTACTGCAATTAATAAATATGTTATAATAAACTGTAAACAAAATATGGTCTATACGTAGCTTGTATTAAAGACGTAAATATTTCAACACAATGTGATTTGTACTTCCCTTAATTCTTCTGCATTTTTGAGAATGTTTCTATTGCATTCAAAATCTTTTCATAACTATGATTTGTTTAATTGTTGTTTGCAATTATTTTATTATTAATAAACCTACGTAGGTGTAATGTTTATAATAATAATACTTTAATTTCAATAATACATAATTAGAAGGAACATTAAATTTATTTTATTCATTAATTTAATGATAAAAAGTAGATAAGGTAAAAAAATATCAATGGGGCTGATGTTATTATTCAGATATACCTAGAAAACTCTCCAGCCTTGAAAACTATACAAAAAATTATTTCTTCAATTTGTTACAGCACGGCAAGAAGCCAGAGAGAGATGCAGAGACGATACACCCCTCCCAGCCCCTCCTGGAGCCAGACAAAAAGCCCCAGACACCCCCTCTTGCAGGTACTGTGTAATGTTGTAAAGAAAACAATTGGTTACTTCTCACTAGCCCTTAATTTGTCATAGAACATTATTCTTACGATGTGGTAGAACCGTCCTGCCCAGAATTTTAGAATTTTACTAACTGAAAATGGCTCCTTCGGTCGCTTTTGGTTATTCCCTCGGATTATGGGAGGAAATGAATAGAGTGTACTTGCGTTTACCCACATATTTATGTTATATAATATTTTTTGCTTTGTTTTTGTTGACATATTATGCCGTTAACGAAATCACATACTAATAAAAGTATTTGTAAAAAATTAAATATATAAAGATTACTGAGGCCTATTAAGTATTATTGTGTACAGTTAACTATTTTAAACTGTATATTAAATACGCCTCTTTATTTTTAAATACCTGAGATATTTTTTGTTTATTTTTAAAACAACAATATAGTCTCCAGGGTCGACAATCAGTAGAACATGTTAATTGGCAATCATTAAACTATATTATTATCTAGTAGGTGACGAGACTGATACGACGTGAGTTGAACTATCTGGACTAATTATAATTTTTGATATGTTGTCATTGTTTGATTTCATTTTTATAACCTTTATCTTTATGAATACCTTTATAACACCTTTAAAAGCTTCTTTTGATAATAGTTTGTAGGCTTAACTATTTATCATCTTAAATATTGATAATAAAATGTATATATTGGAACATTGGTATCTAGTCAAATTAATCGTCGTTTGGAATTAAAAGAAATGTCAAGCAGAAGTTGCATTATTATCCTAATAAAACAATCAGACCATTTTCCAAAGATACAAATAAATAAAAAAAGAAATCCTCTTCGATGTCGAGTAATATTATAATTAATAGAATCCAACTTTAATAAAATAAACTGAAGAAATCTAGAACACGTTCAGTATTCGCTATCCCATTTCTCCTTCTCCAATCTCTCTTTGATAACTTGGTTAACGATCGGCGTAAGATATAGCTTGACGTCTTCGAACTATGCCCACTAGTCTTTAGACGGCAGGACTTTAGCGTTGGATAACTGTATGCCCCGAAATTTCTTTCTACGAACGTTGGAACGAAAATGTTTGCATCGAAATTCGTATAAATCTTATTCCGATTTTCGATGATTTCCGATCGGATCCGCATTTGTGAACAGGGACTCGGAGAAGTCAACGAAATGCTTCTATGTCGTCGAGAAGTAAAATTTTAATTAATAAAAACAGAACCGAACTTTAATAAAATAAAGTGAAGAAATTAACACGTTCAATATTCGCTATCCCATTTCTCCTTCTCCAGCCTCTCTTTGATAACTTGGTTGACAATCGGCGTAAGGTACAGCTTGTCTTCCTCAAACTTGGTCCACTCCTCTTTCGGTAGGGTGACCTTAGCACCTGACAGCTGTATGGCTCTGAGCATACGATAGTTCCGTTCATCAACCACATGCTGGGGCAGTCTTCGAAGGGCTTCTATGACGTCTTCGTTTTCATACAGGCAGTCATCCCGGAGCAACCCGTATCGGTTGAAACCGGCAAGGTCATAGCAAAATTTCCGGAGTTGCTTATTCTTGCAGAGAACTGACGTGGTTCTAAACGCCATAGTTTGTAATTTTTAGTATTTATATTCGTTGAAGATGCAGTATATTTATAATACTTTAAAAATATTTACTATGTTCCTAGTTGTAGTAAATTATTAAAGTTTTGCGAAATTCCGTCTCGAATGTTGAAGTTTGATCATTTGCTTGTCATCAAATGTATTTTTAATGTCAGAGACAAAGTTGATTAAAGAGGTTATTCGTTATATATTGATTTAACGATAAGTGAGCCATCGTATAATTAGTTAAACCGATAGATAGATAGCTTAAACGTCTTACTCCCCCTGATGAAGGACCTCCGAATCGGTCCGAAACTGTCGGTCTAAACCGAGTTAAAATACAGTGAGTATAAACCGTGTTAATACAACTAGGTTATTCGTTGCAATCATTGACCTAAAACAAACAGAGGGTAAATACGATGTTGGGATATCAACATTAATTAATTAAACAAATTCATTATTTATAACAATTAAAACTTCAATTACATAGCAGTTAGTTACCGGAACGTAATCTTTAGTGGGAAAACCCTTTTGTTAGACTTAAGCGACGTAGAAAAACCTTATGAACTATATTTTAAATTTTGTGCAACTCTGAAATTAGTTTACAAGTGAATAACTGGACCGAAATTTAATCTAAAAAGCAATTAAGTAAATCTGTTCATAATTGCCATAACTACTTATTGATATTTTACATAGTGTAGAAAAGTTGTGGACCAATTGACATCATCAAATTTTTCGGTCGATTATAAAAGAAAAATGGAGGAAGAAAACTTTATTATATAATTATTAAACTTCTACAGGTCCAGAAATAGATGACCTGGATGACATTCCACATGCAGATTCCACGCCGTACCCTGGAATAGACGATGGTCTCTTGGAGCCGTCAGGAGAAAAGACACCAGACACTCATCATAATGGTTGGTAGACTTATACTACAGTCCTTGAATTACAATTTCCATCATAAATATTATAAATACGAGAGTTTGTGAGTATGGATGGGTGTATGTTTAATACTCTTTCACGCAAAAACTACTGAGTCGATTGTGATGGAAATTGGTAAGAATTCAGAGCACGTAGGCTGTTTTAAAATAAAAATCAAAAATGTTTATTCAGTAACAGTTTATTCAAGTTCAGTGTTTTTAAACCCAGAATTCCCACGGGATCAGGGGTTACGCGAATGAATCCGCTTTGCATGGCTAGTTTAATATAATTATAGAATGACTCTCCTATTGCACTTAAATTTGTAAACAATGGGTCCATACTTTTACATTATAGGGGTACCTACTAGTAACAGCCCCCAAAATATCTCATTCATCGTAACCTTAATTGTCAATTCTTTGCCTTCGAATAGAACATCTCTTTCGATGAATGTACCTATAGTAATAATAAAATCGTATTTTATTAAAAAACAATATACATTGTTTGTGTACTCATAACAAACAATTTAGGTTATCTCACGGATGCGGTATCTAACCCCAATATGATATTGTAGGACTTGACCGCATATAGTAAGGTTTACAATATTATGACCATGCATAATTAATATTTCACATGGCAACCAGATAATATTTACACATATATTTGAGTTCAAGAATCGAAAACTTTGTAAAACATTGCTAAACAGTACGCAAACACAGATATTTTTATTCTCAAACTCATCTTTCTCTACTACTAGCTGAGGTCTGCGGTTTCACCCGCGTATATTCCCGTCATGTCATTCCTGGGGATTCAAAGTAATTCTGTACACAATTTCATCCAAATCAGTCCTGTAATTTCGGAGCCTATTCAATACAAACAAACATCAGGCATTATATACTTGCAGGGAGCTAATGTTTTTGGACACTAATATATTTGGTCAAAGTACCGATTTTTCTTAAATGTAACACCAACTGTATGACGGAAGTATTATTTGTAAGAATTGTTATAATGACGATATTATTATTTATATCTACTTTTTATTAGTTCAGCATATTCGTCTCCTTATATAAAAGTCATAAAGCGCCATCACAATCAAATTTAATCTCTACGTCAATCTACGATGCTTATATTTTCAAGAATTCCATCTATCCTCTTTATTATTTAATTCCCAACCCAACATTTCCAATTTTAAGGTGTAAAATTGTTATATTATTTAATCTTTACCATTCATTTCAGATGGCGACGACAAAACGCACCCCGAAGGTTCAGTGCACTCAACTCGGGATGACGGCGTGGGCACTGACGACGGTAAATGGCTTCACTCCGACGAGCCCGACTACCCCTACGGTGATTGGTCACGCACTCACAGATCTATCACCTCACTCATTACATCTCGATAGTGATTGGTCACTCACAGATCACACTCATCCGTATTGCATTCACAGATCTATCCCCTCACTCATTTATATCGCTATAGTGATTGTTCACTCACAGATCGCACTCATTCGTATCGCATTCACAGATCTATCACCTCACGCATTTATATCTCGATAGTGATTGGTCACTGACAGATCACAATTGACAATCATTTGTATCGCATTCACAGATCTATCACCTCGCTCATTCGTAACCCCAATTATAAGATTTTAATTCACACTAATGTAAAAGTTCCTGTTGTGATTGGTCATGCACTCACATATCTATCACCTCACTCGTTATATCCCCACATATTCATTTAAATCTTCATCGCCTTCACACCCAATCATCATTGCCCTCACACACAAATTTCTCATCTCACCCATTCACATTCCCACTCACTCAGATTTTCACTTCATTCATTACAAAATTGCGGAGACATTGCATTGAAATTCCTAAGTTCAATTTGGTTGTCAAAACAAGCTCTATTTTTACACGACGTAAATAAATGGCTTGTAACGTCTATTATATCGACATTTATAAAACTGCTCAACTGTGTACCAGCACTTTGAGTGTTAAACAGAAACATTTTAATTCTAAAATATAAATACTCACTCATACTGTACCAATTATGTCTCACCTCATGTCATTCATATTTAAACTAAAGCATGATCACAATATTAAAATCATTTTGTTTAACGAGTTGAAGGAGATAAGCATTTTTTTCCATAGCAAATTAAAGAAATAATATCCAAGGACCTTTCACTTTTGAAGAGAAAATGAAAGAAGTGTTTTGAATGCTATTACCCTGCATTCAAAACACTTCTTTCTGCATTCAAATCTAACTCAGAAACAGAATCTAAATAACAGTTCTTTTAATTACCAAATAGTACCTTTGCGAATAATATGTTTAGATATTATTCGCTTTAAAAAAATAATAAAAGTATTTTCTTCCCTATAATACTATAATTGATATCATGATATTTACATGAGTAATGCAAACAGTTCTGTTGCATATATAAATTACCCACGGAAGCATGATGCATTTACATTTCTGTACGCCGTTTATGTTGTAGTTTATTGTCACAACTACATTATATAACTCGTACTTTATCGTTAAAATAATTTATTAAAGCTATTTGTTCTATACATTTAGCGCTCGCGCGGGAATTCATGTCATTATTGGTAATGACACGTATTACGATTTACGTACCATAGACCACAAAATAACCAAGCATAATTAATTTAGTAGTAACTCCTTTGCTTGCTCTGCCATAAAAAAAACTATGGTACGTACTACGTAGTTAACTATTTAATAATTTGTGTAAATATAAAAAAAGAATAGCGATTGTTATACTTATTTATGATAATTAAAACTATACTTACACACATGATACAATATACCTACCACTTTGATAATCGTATTGAAATGATAATCATCAGGTAAACAATACAGAATAAGTTCTTAGGTACCTACTTGGCACCGATTACATTATGCACTCATATTGTTCTTGACGTATTCAATAAAAGTACCAATTGATAATGGAATAACTTACTTTATAAGTGATTGAAAGGGTGGTTATCAGTGAAAATTAAGCTACCATTCTCTTTGAATAACTTCTACAAAGAATCTTATAGGAACATCACTTTAATAGTAATGAGTATGAATTACTTGTAAGCTTATTAGAGATTTTTGTCTTTCAGATGCAGCGAACGGTTTTGGCTACAGATTTGGGATGGATGACCGACCCGGTTCTCCTATGATGCCTGGGGTAGGTGCAATTACGTATTTTGATAAAAGACGTGAACTTGTGATATGTTATTAGAAATTATTAAAAATATATTTCAAATCTGAGTTATAATATTCGTTTCAATTTAGCATAGACATTTAATATTACAAAAACAAGAAAAAATATTTTAATTTTGAATCCCGCTACATATTTCCATGGCTCAAATATTAACGAGTATGTTAAAATACAAGAAGTTATAATAAATTTATCACTCTTATATTACCTTTTAACACAGAATAAGATAGAAACGTGCGACTGATTTTAAATTTACAATTAAATTACCTTCCTTTCTAATAATCGTTAAGCTAGGAACAAGTGATATATTTTTTTTTAATTTGCAACGGCCGTCGTTTCGTTAATTGATTCTTTGCGGGCCCCAAACTTTTCTCTTATATTAACAATTAATATAATTTCCAGTCGATCCCCGACGTGAACACCTACCAGCAGAAGAAGAACCTCGCGCAAGGCATGATGGACCTCGCGCTGCTGTCGGCCAACGCCAACCAGCTGCGATACGTGCTTGAGTCAGCCTCCTCGCACCCGTATTACTACCCTAGTTTGACGTTTATTGCCCTTAGTATTATATTGCAGGTGAGTAAAGAAATAGGTTCACATAAAAGTGCGTCAATTTTAAAGTATTTTGTACAAAATTTTATAGAACCCATAGGTTTTGGTATAATGAGATGCCGATTAGCCGATATGACATGCATATAATCTATTCACCTCACAGTCGGTCCATAAGTAAAAACACAGCAGATATATTGAGTTTAGTTGCTATTTTAGCGCTCCTTCTATGCTTTAGTTATTCTGAGCTATTCACATTAATGAATATCTGACAGGACAAATCCAAATCTTAATGGAACCATGAGTCACGAACCGCCTGTTAATTTCATTCATTTATCAAGATTGTAACATTAATTAACACAATGTATTAAATAAGGCGAAAATAGTAAGCCACTTTGGCTTGATATGGGAATCATAGATGCATTACTAACTTTTTTAATGATTTTAAATGATTTTTATTTTTTAATTCTTTTTTGTTTCTTTCCAGATTGGTGTCGGCATAGGTTTAATAATGAACAGCCGTTATAATGTCAAAGACGACAAGGACATCTGCAAAGCGGACAAAATAAATAATTTTACAGTTTTAGGAGTATTTCTTGTGACAATAGTGAATGTGTTTATAACTTCCTTTAGTGTTGCTTCACCCACCGGAGCATTACCACAGGTCCAACCAACAACAGTTCAGCAAGGTGGATAGTGTAAACCTAGCTTTAGTTGAATCTCATTTTGACGTAATGTGCAATAAAATGGAGGGAAAATCTAAAACTTATGAATCTACGATAATTCGTAACTCCTCGTGTGTTAACAAATTTCTTGTGATGCTGATTAGTTTACTAAGTAATTAATTTATGATGTAAAAACTTTTAAAAGCGAATCTCTGCAATATTTTAATCTGCTTTTCCCACTATACACATTCACTGCTGAAACACAACCGTTGTGTGAAAATTTAGAGCGCGGTTTAACAGAAATGTGTGTTCGAAATAAATCGCGTCTCGTAGTTCGGTAATCACACCGGTGTGTTGTCTTGTTGGGCCGCCATTGCGGGCAACACATGTGTTTTATAAAAAAAATAGTTAAAAATAAAAATTATATTTTTTTCTATGCAATTTTTGTTTAAGTTTGTTAAATATTCAAATATTTAAAATTATTATATAGCTAGTCTAAGTCTAGCTAAGTCATATCAGACTTTTTCAAGTTTTGCTTCGTTATTACGAGGCACTTACCGAGTTAAAACACAAACCTGTGCTCAATATTGTATATCAATTTACCTCATTTCGATAAAATTGTCATTAGAACTATTTATTATGAACTGACTGTTTTACTCGCATTTATATTAGTTATAGTTAGTGTACTTAAGAATCTCGAATTTGTAACATGTATATTATATTTTAGATATGATTGAGAATCTTATTATTTTATTATTTAATTAGTGCGTACATATTTTAGAAATGTACTTAATGTAATAAATTTGTATATATGGACTTTTGTTTTTAATTATTAGAACCAAATCCTTCCACGAATCTTGATCAATGTTACATGTAACATCTTCCATTCAGTTTAATTCTTCTATTAACTGGTGTAAGCACCTATCCAAGGAATTGAATCAGGTTTTATTTTTGCAAAAAACTACCTACTAATCTAGTCCAAGCCTTAATCTACTTTCGATAAAATCCATACAGATTTTGTATTAGGTATAAAAAGTATTGTGTCACCGGTTTTAAGAGGTACCAAAATAAAACAACATTGTCAGACTTCATATGTATTTGAATAAAAAACAAATCTAATAAAGGTGGCAATTCAAAATAATCTATTATTATTAATAGTTTCAATAGTAAGTGAACGCTTGCAACCCCTGTTAAATACAACCCACGCACGCGTCTCTACTTATATAATCTTAAATAATTATATATTACCAAAGTTAATCATACGACGAACAGACAAGCAAAACATATTTTATAGCTATTTCAATTAGATATAATGCCGAAACTTTTTTTTTAAGAATCTATCAGAATTCATATTTTTCTAAATATATAATATATTTTTAGCTATAGCCGAATGTCGTCCAGTTCACTGTATAATTAACTTTATGTATCACCGATTTACAATTAAATACTAAAAACATTTAAAAACTCATACAAATTGATACAATAGCGGTATCCGTTTTACAAAAGGTCACGTTTGTGACAAAAACAGAAGAGATCACGTGCGATTACAGATTTTTTAAATTTCTTTAAACCTTTTTAGATTTAAATAATAAACGAACTTAGAAATGGGAATGATACAGGAAATTTTGAGACAGGGATACTTGTCAAATTTGAATCAAAAAGACTTGTATCCTAAACCGCCTTAAGAGTATTTTTTTAATTTTACTACATCCCCGTTTCCGAAAAAAATAACGGATGGTTTTGAAATTACATAAAGTAATGTTTCAAAAGTATATAACTTTAATCGATTGGCTAAGACTATCCATAAACTGAGAAGACTATTGTAATTTATATGTAAAGTCGCCATTTCGATTTAGACTTAGCATATGGAAAATTTTATTAATAATCTAAGTTCCTAGAGAAGCATTCGGTTAAATATTTTCTTTACATGTTTAATTTAATGACTTGTAAAAAACTCTAATGACTTAATGTATGGGGCCCGTTCCGTTTGGTGCGCGTCGAGTTTCAGCATCTATCATATATTGCACAAATAATCATTATTGTTTCAGCATTTCTTACTGTAATGATTTACTGTTCAAGCTATTTAAATTAGTTGGCATAGAAACTAGATACCTTCCAGGGTTACAGATAATAATATAAACTGCATAGTTGTAGAATTATTGAATACATAAAATCCTTTTAGATTTAGATACACAAATATACGAATA
Organism: Phoebis sennae; assembly: GCA_001586405.1. Lineage (NCBI taxonomy): Eukaryota > Metazoa > Arthropoda > Insecta > Lepidoptera > Pieridae > Phoebis > Phoebis sennae. The sequence continues at coordinate 59,245 of LQNK01001313.1, forward strand.
GTATAATATATTAGAAAAGAAATAGGAAAGTATATCATAGATATAAAACATTGTTAGGTTGGGAAGAAAACCGTTGAAAGTCAACTGAATGTATATTCCTGACAGCGTGTAATAATCTTTCGTGAAAGCCCATGAAAGTGAAGCAAATGACTGCAAAAACCGTTGAAAGTCAACTGAATGTATATTCCTGACAGCGTGTAATAATCTTTCGAGAAAGCCCATATGAAAGTGAAGCAAATGACTGCAATGTACTGAAACCCCCCCTTTTTTGCCAAGGAGCCGTTGAATGTGTTCCAAATGTAGTATATTCCCGATAGCGT
>LQNK01001313.1:59585-98817 GCA_001586405.1 Phoebis sennae
ATGGCGTCGATATCGACGTCGATGTCGGGCTCGTCGTCGCGCGGCTTGGCGGGCGCGGGCTGCGCGACGGCCTTGATGGGCGTGGCGGCCGCGCGGTCGTCGTACTCGATCTGAAATTATGGTTTTGTCAATTAGAAACGAAGAAAGAATTGTTATCTTGACGATTTTGACCCCCTTGATTGTATCAGTAATTGCATAATATTTTAATAATAGAAAAACATGAGATTCTCTTGTATAATTTCTAACACTTTAAGACTATGTTTTAAGTGAATAAACAAATTCAATTGAAAACTAGTAAAGTCGAGGAGACTTTACTCCACCGACTGGACTCCTCGTCGGCCTGCTGCAGCCAGTCGATGAAGGGTTGCGCGCGCTTCACCACCTCGCTCACCTCAATGTCCTCCTCGCTGGACTCCTCCTCGTCGGCCTGCTGCAGCCAGTCGATGAAGGGCTGCGCGCGCTTCACCACCTCGTTCACCTCAATGTCCTCCTCGCTGGACTCCTCCTCGTCGGCCTGCTGCAGCCAGTCGATGAAGGGCTGCGCGCGCTTCACCACCTCGCTCACCTCAATGTCCTCCTCGCTGGACTCCTCCTCGTCGGCCTGCTGCAGCCAGTCGATGAAGGGCTGCGCGCGCTCCACCACCTCGCTCACCTCAATGTCCTCCTCGCTGGACTCCTCCTCGTCGGCCTGCTGCAGCCAGTCGATGAAGGGCTGCGCGCGCTTCACCACCTCGCTGACCACCTCCTTGGACGCGTACTTGCGCGACGGCTTGGCCGCCCACTCTATGATCGTCTTCTCCTCCACTATGTCCAGGTCGTACAGCAGCTGCGAGATGAAAACGAACGTCGGTTAACTTTAGGGATACAATATGTGTGTTGCTTCATATTAATAAATAAGTAAAATGTAATATCATGTACACTTTAAATTAGAAAGGACGAGAATTTTTATTGTAGAAAAAACTGATGCTTTGGTTTTTAATTTAAGTTGTAATTAAGTATAAGTAAAATGTTAAAGTAAACCCTTTAGTTTGCCGTAATCAAGGTGTTACGACAGGCACAAGATTCATCAACAGAACGGAGGTTTGCGCGGCGACGACGACAACCGCAGAGAGCGATGCACGACTCACTAGACGTAAGAGGGGCCCGGTATTATAACTATGATAACTAGCAGTATAAACGTTTTTACCTTGAGCACGGCGGGCACACGAGCCAACAGCGCCGAATGTTGCGCAGCGAGTGCCGTGAGGGCGTGCAGCGCGGCTCTGGGGGCGCGCGGCTCGAGGCGAGCTAGACGTAGCAGGAGCGTGCGGTGTTTGCGCACGTCGGCTGCAAGAGCGTTCGCACGCACGAGGATCTCGAACGCGACCAGTAGAGCCTTGGATTTCACGTCCAACCTGAATAATAAAAATTATGTAACTATAAATTAGTATAATCTTGTGTTTGTTTTTACGCGAGTACTTTCCATTTTAAATAAAATACTTTTTAAAGGATTTTAAAACTCTGTTTATTATACATTGTTTTCAGTCAGTCAGTCTCCCGTGACCACGCTCGCTGTTAAGTGCCCGAGACGTCGGGTTAAATAATAATGTAAAATAATGTATAATAAACCGCGTTTAAAATCCTTTAAAAAGTATTTTATTTAACTATAAATTGTTAATTTATCTATATGTGTGTATGTATGCATTTACAAAAAAAAGTATGTTTATCCATAGTACAAGCTGTGGCTTAGTTTAGGGCAAGCGTCAATTATCCCCAAATATTTTAAGTTTTTGCCATTCAGATTTTTAAGTATAAAGTTGCTTAATCTATATTAATTATTATTATGTTGTAGACATTAAAGAATATGCACACGATATGCTCATATGTCGAGACGCAACATGACACTCGTGTAGGTGGTTTTAATAGGGTATACAATTCTTTGCCTTGCTAAGGAATTTTTATTTTTCTAATATCAATATTTATAATGATTATTCGAGTGTTAAGCCTCACCGCTCGGCCTCGTGCACGATCTCGTTGATGGCCTTGCTGCCCTCCACCTCGCCCGCGTCGGCCTTCTGCTTGAGGAACGAGTAGAACAGGTCCATGCGCTGCTTCTCGTTCTTCTCGCTGTCCTCCGACACCGTCATGCTCTTCGCACCCTCCGTCAGATCTGTTGGAAATAAAGCATACGAAAATAATTAGGTTACTGCGTCCTGAGCCTGGACCTTACTGCCTTCTTTATAATGAGAAGAAAAGGCAAACGAGCAAACGATGCACGTGAAGTTGTTATCACCACTCATTAGTAGTTACGATAAAAAATGGGCCTTGACAGTGCGTTTATACTCTTTTCATACGACTCTTATATTGTACCCACGTTTTATGGCTACTTTATGTTTCAATTACACTTAATAAATACTCCAACTACTAATAAATTATGCTATTTTTAGTGTTATGTATATTTATTTATTCAATTGAATTTTATAAATTACATAAAGACATCAATATTACAAAGACAAATATTACAACAACAGTCAGCAATACACATATATTGAAACAAGCTACCCGCCATTTTTTAAGAAGTTTTTATTGTACGGAAAGGTCCGGTTACTTTTGTATTACATGTTTAGAGTATGCTCCTCAACACATTTATGCACTTTGGTCCTTCGAGCCGGATCGTCTCGCACGCGTACCTTGCATCCTGGCGCGCACGGCCGCCTCGCTGACGTCGACGGTCCAGTTGCCGTCGTCGTCGTCATCGTCGCCGCCCTTCTTCTTCTCCTTCTTCTTCTCGCTCTTCGCGTTCGGCGTGGTGGGTGTTATGGGCGCGTCGCTATCCTGGAAATAGAAAACACCATATACTTCATCAAATGTTACCTATGATGGTGGAAGTCTAGTCGTATATTATAAAAAAATCGCAGGTATACTACCTACAATGCTGAATTTTAGGCTCTCTCTATCATAATACCTACACAATTCGTACTCCAGAAAAAACGCAATTTGAATAGAAATGACCGCCATCGATTTAGATTTAGAGATAAACTTTTTTAATTTAATTATACTCTGGGTTAATATTCCTTAAATCAAAACTAGTTTAAAAGACTTACATTCTTAGGTTCATCGCCGTCGTGGTTGCCGTTGGCTGCGGGACCGCTGCGTTTGGATCGCTTGCCGCGGTTACCTTCTGTCAGCGACGAGCCCTGAAAACATTGTTTATAATGTCATTTTGGGATAACGTACAATGTATTCTCTTTGAGAAAAAAATTGAACTACAGTACAATTTTATTGCTGCAAATAACTTCAGTTGAAGTAATCTCCAAAGTGAGTGTGATCACTATTGGTAACAATGAAATATAAATGCGAAAAGCTCAATAATCAAAGCCAATTTGTGGATTCTTATGGTCTTTTGGGCTGGAAGGCCTTCACCTATAACCATTGAGGGCGTTTTTTATGTTTTTTAGGAATTTTAACGGATGATCCCTCATACCCTCATTTATTTGTTTATCTATCTATAGTATATATGTATCTACAAAAACAGGTATGTTTAAGTATGTCTATCTAGTTTCCATAGTACACGCTTTGCTTAGTTTGGGACTATACGGCGTAGTATATGTTCTTGAATATTTAATTATTCATATTTATTTACGGCTGTTTTCAATAATGTATCAGAGATTATGGATAGATTGTAATCTCAGATTTAATGACATTTGATTGTCAAAAGTCATAGCAAAGGCTATCTGTTGCCAGCGTATTGAAATCAAAGTGCAAATAGATAGATTTGCCTGACTTTAGTAAGCAAAACAAGGTATAGATAGAACATTGAAAACGGCCGTTAATTAGCAGTATAGTCAGTGTTAGTGTTAGTGTTAGTGAGTCACCTGCACGCTGGGGTCGTTGGCGGGCGGGTTCTTGAGTATGAAGGTGTTGAGCTTGTGGTTGAACTCGAGCTGGCCGTGGTAGCCGCACGCCTTGCAGCCCTGCGAGATGGTGTTGCGCTTGGTGGACACGATCAGGTCCGTCTCCGGGTTGTCGCACTCGGGGCACAGCACGAACTTGCGGATGAATCTGATGATCATTTAAATATTTCTCTTAATTTACAGGTTTAATGAAACATTGATTGTAAAAAATTATGCGATTTTACGATTAAATATAGATTAGTATAATACTTGAGTAATGGTTATATTATTGTATGATTGAGTACATGATGATACTTACCCATCTAACAGATCTTGCAGTTTAGCCGAATCATGGCTTCCATTAACTATAAAACGCTCATTCTTGAAGTCGAACTGCGTTTGAGCTCCCAATTCACAGCCAAAATACTTGGTTGGGTCTGAAATAGAAAAGTTTCCTACATTAGTCCCACAAAGTAGTAAAGTAAAGTTGTACTAGTTTTTATGGAGTTCATGTAAGATTCTGACTGGTTTGAACTTGGTTCTGGCGCTTTAAAGTTCATTCAGGGAATAGCGGTCGACAATAGCCGTGTAGCTGCGCTAGGTGATGAGGTGACGAGTATGTTGACATCTTGCAGCGAACCTAGGAGACAGATCATCTTGCTCGTTGCTTTTTCCTTCCACCTTAGCACAGAACCTGGTCGTCTTGCAGCTTAGCTGGAAAATCCCTATATGGTGTTAATATGCACAGGACACTCACACGTAGCGGGTCGGCCCAGCGCCTTGGCCACCTCGGGCATGTTGACGATGACCGTCTTGATGCCGTTGCCCTTGCCCTCGACCTTGGCGCAGATCCGCGGCATCTTGTAGCGGTAGAACGCGTCCGCGACATTCCGGTTCACGTTGACGGACCCCATGGCTTATGCTATTCTCACTTATAATACACTAACTAATTATTCCAGGGGTGGTTTTTTTTTGACACTGGATCTGGAAGAGACGGTCCAACGTGAGCATAAATGATGAGATAGACTATGATAATGTAAAAATCATCAATTATTTCATATTAATTCTACGTTTACCAAGTGAAATACATATCAGTGAAAAAATATATGTGGTGTAAATTAATATGTCTACTATTGGATAGTAATGAGTGCCTTTGTACAGGTTTCATAAAAATGATTGATGATTTATTAATTTTATATAAAGTATGGGTTTGAGCATGATAAATTAAGTGCTGCTGCAACTACTATAACTACAATGCGGAAATTAAACAAAATATTGCAAATTAAGATGACTAGCGCGCACCGGGATGTATACGTCCCCAAAATTAAAGGAAAAGTAGTATTTTAAAATATTAAAAATATGTGTGCTTTAACGAAAAATAGAACAATAAGCTATATCTATTTCACTGTTTTTTAAACCTTACAATTCCCATGACTACCATCCATTAACCTATAAATTATTATAATTCATTTTACAGCAACTAGGTGTGACTTGGTGCAAGTTATCTTTACACATGTGAAGTAGTTTTACATTTAACTACATCATTACTAAATGTGAATATGAAAAAAAAACAAGAATATGTCTCTAATTCTTGTGGCTATCTAGCCTCTGATGACTTTGACATAATACCGACCCGTGGACGCTAACCTTTACATACCACCCACTAGTGACTACGTATTAGTACTTCGTGCTATACTACTGTGATACCCACATGTGACTACTATAATATTGTACCCTCTTGTGACTACTTGTATGTGACTACGTCTCACACTCTAGTGACTACATGTGACTATTATAATATTTTACCCTCTAGTGACTAGAACGTCTAACAAACTAGTGACTACGTGTGACTACTACGCCTACGCACACGTGCAATTGCACTATTAGCGCACAAAACAGATAGATACAGAAGTCAACCTCATGTATGTACTTCACATTTCATACATACGCTCGGTTTTCGTGCTTGGGTTGTCAACTTTAGTTTAAGTACCAACAATTATCGTTGCACTCGCATTTCGTTGATTTATCGTTAAAAATAAAACACGAGGCACTAGCAAACTTTAGCCTGTGCCATCCTTGGAGACGTGTGTTCCATGTGAGATAGCTACCTAGCGATAAGGCCGCCTTTTGTTTGTCCTTTAACTCATAAGTTTTCCATTATTGTAATATCCCATCTATACTAATATTATAAAGGGGAATGATTTGATTTTTGTTTGAATTCAAAAAGCCGAAACTACCGGACCAATTTAGATGAAGAGACTACAGACTAGATTGTACAGAGATTCTTTGAAACCCAAAAATCCTACGATAACTCGAGACATACGCGGTGAAACCTCGGAGCACATCTAGTAAGCAAAGAGACATCGTGGCATGTGTGCGTTCAACGAGCGCAGTATACGAAGATTGTCTTCCGATCTGTCTAGTGGCTAGTAAGTGGCGGTAAGGCCGGCACTCACCGGCGGGGCGTGGCGCGTCTACAACGGCATGCGGGCCGGGGGCACCCGCGGCGCGCGCCAGTCACGTTTGCCGCAGCGGCAGCAGCTTCCGATGCCTGTTACTGCAAAACTTTGTTCTTCTGCAACATATAGCGTCGCGGCTACGAGACGCAACCGACGATACGGTCGCGTTCACTATTTACTTTTATATATTTTTTGGGCTTAAAATTAATTGATTTGCGTGTTGATCTATTTGTCTTGCTTGCATCGTGAATGAGAGACGCTATAGTTAATCTTTCAGCGTAATTTAAATGTATTAAAACATTGATAGGAGGTTATCCACCAACACTAGGTAAAGATTGTTAAAACTTGATGTAAATAGTATACGTAAAAACTATGTAAAGTTTCATTGCATTCTTAGCACCTACAACTTAAATAAAGATTATTTCGTATACCGATGCTCATAAATATTAAAATATTTAATCTAAGACATTGCTTGTGTATTGATCTAGTTTTCTATAGTTGCATTTTTCTTAGGTAAGTTTGTATTGTGGTGGGGGGAGGTATAACATATGCACATGTTTCGCTTACGTATCTAACCTGCGGGCAGTATTGCTCGTTATGTGAAGCGTCATGCACGCTCGTCGGCAGCCGGCTTTGCTCGCAACGACACACCGACCACTCTCCACGCACTGTACTGTAGTCTCTGTAATGAAACAACGGAATTTTTAATATTTTTGACACTCATACTAATAAAAAATTAATAGAAATTTTTCTGAACACCGTTGCACATAAATAATATTACTAATTTCATTCGTCAAAAAGTTTAAGTAGTTGCGTGATATCACGCAGTCATAAAACGACGGGGAGCTCTGTTACTAATTCTAGATTTTGAGTTTGACAGTAAAACAATATTTAATCACGAAATGTGTTAAGAATCTGTTTCTTTTCCATACAACAACAACATCAAACAGCACTTCTGGCATTGCAGTTCCTTGGTGGGCGATTTTTTTAAAAGCGACTTTAAAAAAAGACGGAGGTTTTCTATTAGGGCCGTATTTTTTTTTCATAGGGGTCCTCAAAGCTACTCTACTTATTTTGATATAAAAATACCAATATATAGTTCGATGAGAAACTTCAATTTTACTATTGACTGATATTTTTCATGACGTTTTATCATATTTCACGTTCGGTTACCATGTTATCAGTCACCAAATTGACGTAATCGTCATAATACCGCAAATAGAAGTTATCACAATTTATTACTTTTTTACGAATAATCCAATAAATTCAACAAACGTTTACTTGTGTGCACTGTGTTTTGTGAATCAAATATCAAACGTCACGTGTTTGTATTTTATTTACATATCAAATGAAATAGTAATTGATGTTTTCTGTACGATTTCGTAAAGCTATAAAGTAAATATGTCAGACTACAATAATGATGACCACCTAGAAATGATATATGAAATTTTCTTATAAAATATTCCCATTGAAATCAATTTGCTCGGGTGCCGACTAGTTAGTTTGTCAAGGCACTGAGTCTTATCTTAGAAACTTTCTAAATAAATATTAAAATTTACCCCATACCTCAATTGGGGAGACCAGACTGCATATCATTCGCGGTATTGCCTAAACAATTTAAACCTTTTACATTTTACATTCACGCTCGATACCGATAAAATAGGTGAGACGCGAGCAAAACATTGCGTACGTATCAAATGTCAGGGACACTCGCGCCAAAATAATACAACGCGGACTTACAAAACCACTCCGTCACCGGCGCACACGCATGTCGCAAGTAACCAATGTAAACCGAAGCCCGCGACTTACGTACACCACGTGTAAGATATAGGTTACACGCAATTGGGAGGCTTAATGCGAAACGGCTAAAACACAAATTGGCGTGAAAGAATCCGTAGAGAAAACACGTCGTCAAAAATCGCGCATGTGTAATGTCCTTGGAACGCGTGTGTTCATTGGCTAGTATGAACCTATAACATACAATGGTATTGTCGTAAAATTATATTACTTTCGGCTACGGCCTGCCGCATGCAGAAGATTTATTTCTTCCGGATTGGGTGTGTAGCTAATGCTAGGTAACATTATGATAGAGAGAACTGCATAGTTACAATATGAGTATGGTGTTATCTTTACTCTTTTCAGTCGTGGCTTAACAAAGCACTATGGAAGTGTGGGTGAAGTTAATAGGTATTCTACGTAAGCAGAAATTAAATACGAAACTAATATGTGCTTATGTAACGTCACATAAAGGAGTTCATTATTATTAGCAAATACGTCATCTTCGTTGTGTTAATATGCCTAATGAATGGAAGTAGCCTGATTTGGAATAACTGGCTATATTTACATTTATGGATTTATTATTTTAAAAATATTTCCCTACAAAATGTTGTGTATACATCTAAATTCTCATAGAACTTTATTATAATATCAAGTGTAACAATTTACGGGTACCGTCTTGAACTATAGTGTATTACAATCGAAACCATTTTAAGTCATTCAAAGAACAAATTCCCACGAATGGAATGCAAAAAAAAAAAACTAAATAACAATTTTTTATTCAAAAGATAATTAGCAATCAAATGGCAACAAAGTAGACGGTGAATATTTTTCAAATAGCGCGGGTTAAGTTTAACACAAAGAGCACTCGAGCTAAGTGGTGACATGATGACCTCGCGTCTAGGGGTTGGCGCATTGCGGTCGCATTCCCCATTTTGCGACGAAATGTTAAGCATGCCAATATAGGGCCCCTGAATCGCGAGGAGATAGTATACACGTGAAATCAAAGAAAGCTTTCGAGGGATGAAACTTGAATGTGCCTTTTGATGTTTGAAGAGGTCGAAATCTAAGGACCTCAAAGGAGGTCGAGTGGTATAAAAGTTTTGTGTTTCCTCATAGTAATACTAATTTAGATTAGTCAAGTCGTTTCTAGTGACATTTAATCGCTTAGGATACCGTAGTCGTAGATATAGAAATTTCGGAATCCTAAGAAGTCGTTAATAAATAAACTAATATAATAAAGAGGAAAGATTTGTTTGGACCGATTTGGGTGGAATTTCGTCCAGAGATTCTTTGAAACCCCAGGATAGTTCTACCATCTTCGGGTAAATGAGTAGAGGTAGACACACAATTTTTGAAAAACTCATGAAGAAAACTATCATCTCAGTCATCCGTAACCACGCTCGCTGTAAAGTGTTCGAAACGTCGGGTTAATAATAATGTAAAATAATGTATAATAAACCGCGTTTAAAATCCTTCAAAAGTATTTTATTTAATAAGGGTAGTTCTACCCCAAAAATCCTACGGGAACGGATATACGCGGATGAAACCGTAAGCAACAACGTAAGCAAACACATTGGGTGTACAACCATCACAACAATGTTATTCAACATTCGTCACCCACACATCGCTGTGAGTGTCAGGCTTGTTTCACAAACATATCTCATTACGGCATCAGCACAATAGCAGCGCTTACAATTGTATCACATTCTTGCACAACGGCGGCAGGAAGTCTTCGGATGCGGCGGATCGAATGCTAAAACAATACCAACAGACTTCCAAGTACACCTACTATTAAATGTATCACATTTATTGTATACTGAATATATCTATCTATATTAAAATCTTTTGACCCACCTTGTAAAACTCTGCTTCTTATGCCCAAAGGTTTCCTAGAAAATATCACACTGAGAAGTGAGAAGCGATAAGGCCGCCTTTTGTGCTATATTTATTCTTCTTATGTGGAACAAAAAATAGCGCTAATTTGATTTAAAGAATTTATTTAATCGTAGACATTTTTTACAAAAAAAGCTTATAGGGTTCCATTTTTGTGACATAAGTTTGTGTGGTTTGCGATCAATCCGAAATACTGGAGGAGTGGCTATTGAATTTCAATGCTAAGAAGTGGTGACGTAGTTACGATTCTGATAGCTAACAATTCTGGGCATACATTGATAAAATTGGAGATCTAATTTAAACTTTAATGGTATGCAGTAAGCAAGATAAATACACATTCAAAGTGTGAACGCGATAGGCATCGCGTGCAATTAAACGCTACAGCAAATTGCTGAAGATACACGTACAAGCCAAACGCTTCATTATGATAAGAATGTTTCAAATATTTTTACTTTCAACGAGGGCACCATAAAATGTATTAGGGAAGTAAACTAAGCAACAAAACTGCATCTAGTTCAGTTTACGGGTTGAGTAGCTGCGGTGGCACGACAGACACAAATACAGACTTAGAGGTCAAACTAAAAACACCCCTCTGTTTGCATCAGGGGTAAAAATTAAACCTTTTCGTTCTCATCAAATATTGCATTGATTTCATGTTAACCTACGGAAACAATAAAAACAATAGACAGTGAAATTACTGTTTTTAATCCGTAATTCTTTGTGGCCTATGATGGTGGTTCCAAATTTCTATATATCTTCGATCCTTAGTATTTTAGAGCAGTATTGCATTGTTGTTACAAAATTCACCCATCTCAATTTCAGCATTGTCTAACTATACACATTTTACGTACACTCAAACATCCGGCGTGCTCCTGACATCAGCGATTTCCGCTTGTTACATATCGACAGGCCACATAATAGACTCACTCATGTCGCTTATAATTTTCATTGTCAGCATGCAGACAATATAAACTGTGTAGTTTGTACAATATGAGTACGGGACATTATAATGCTGCATAGTTAAAAATAGTTATTATGCCGTATCATTCTATGGCCCGAAATCCTTTTTAGTACTGGTAGGTATTAAAAAATTAAGGCTAAATAGTTTAGTGTAATTGCAACATGATACCTTAAAGAAGCGTAGTTATTTATTAGTTACAAGGGTATTAATTACTTTTAATGTTTTCACAAAAATTGTTAATTTTGTGGTTTAAATGTAATCTTAAATATCCCTTTTCATCAATATGAAAAATAATAACACCCATTGGCTTTATCTTAATTGGCTGTGACACAACCGTATGTATGGGCACTTTGTAAAGATAGCAGGCGAGTCATGAATGATAGTTGCACCTTAACACATCGCAAGTCAAGATCTACCGTAGGCATGAGCTAATTGCCAAGCGATCAAGTTATTTAAAGGAATAGCAAACGATAAACTGGCAAGGATTTTGTTTTAGAAGAGTTTCCTTTTCATGTTTCACTTGTCAAGTTACATGGCTGTAACCTTCTAAAAGAACCAAACGTCGTATCTACGGGGCACTCGTAAAGATAGAGCGAGTCATGATTGATAGTCGCAGGTTAACAGTTAACACGTCACGAGTCAAGGTCTACAGTGCGCATCAGCTAATTGCCAACGCGACGAAGAGTGATGGTGCACTGTGTTATTACGGGTAAATGATCGCCAAACGCAGAGGGAAAAACAGTCATTTGTAAGACATGTGCCGATGTTACAGAAATGTACAACATTCGTTTAAAATCTAGTCATGATTTAAGATGGTATTCAACATAAAACCGTGAAGAAACTTATACTGTGGGTGTATATTTGTACTTTGAAAAACGACAACTAATACATATACTCTACATTTCGCCAGTTTTGAGTATTTAAGATTTTCAATAACATAACTGCTGTCTTGTTCCTGTAAATTTTAGAAGAGAATAGGCAGGTATAATCCTTCATAGGACAGTATATTTTTTAAAGTTACTGCTTAATAATTCACATCTTATTAAGTGTTCTATCAGCCAAAATTTTATTGCTAATTATGGTTCATTTCGTCTGGATTACTTATAATTAGTAAGCGTAATAAAGAAACAAAAGGTACGATATCAAAAATATACAACCGTTGCTAAAGAAATCATATCACCACGAATCGATTTCACGGTAATCAATTATAGTGGAAATATGTTACAATCGTTTTTTATTAAAAACGCCTCCGATAAGGCGAACGTCAATAGAATTTACCACACGAGAAACCGCTAACATGATAACGTGTATTACACGTGCATTATCATTACTCACGAGATCGTGAAACTTCGTTACTGCTACAATACAGTTTATTTTCAGAGAGAATTCAACTTAAAATCAAGAGAAGATCCTTAAATAGCTTTCCTGGAAAGGTAAGGAAAATTCGAGAAAACGGACATCGACGCCATTCCGCATCCAGGCTCCGCAGGACACGCTAATCGGGAAGTGGGAAGGGAGAAGGGTTAGCGTAGGCGACCGCGCATGCGCCATGCTATCGATTGCCACTAGAGCCTTCCAGGTTGAGCGACGATTCAAAAAATCGCTATACTGGAGTGGGTACCTAACAAAGTTAAAGGACGTATTATATGTAAATGAATGCTGAAATTTTATTATAGTTATGCACCGCTAATTCGATCTGGCTTTAGAATAGAAATGAATGCGAAATGCAATAAAAATAAGGAAGATTAAATATCACATCTTTGATATGCCCGACTGTTTCAGTCATGCGAATCTTTGAGTTGTGGGGTACTTAGATATTGGTTCGTTTTAAACGTTTTACGTCAAATACGGTTAAGATTTTATTAATATTTACATTTTGTAAATAAAATCTTGTACCCTGGCTTATTACTTCTTCTTCTTCTTCGTACGTATGAAACTGGATCATTTTCCGAGTAAACTCATTTCAGATCGTTCGCATTGTTTGACCGCAAGTTCTCATAAACAAATAGTAAATATTTGTTATAGTCCTCCGCTCAGGGTGTTTATTTAGGTGAGCCTCCACGAACAACACAAACAATTTGTTTTCTAAAAAGATATTTCTCTTACATTTTAATGGGTCGCCCTAAGAAACAATAGGGAGTTTGTTAATGTTAAAATACAATTTATACGGTAGAAATCGGGGGTAACTTGCCAAATGATATCACATAATTGCTTGTATTAACTCGTACGTTACTGCAGTAAGAGTAAATCTTGTAATATTTGGAACAGCTATGAGAATCCGGCTCGGAAGGACCAATTTATAACGGAAGATGTTAATAGTCACTTAGTAATGGGTTGTATGAATGCAGTGCAGAAACCTTATTAAACAACCTCGAAGTTCTTCCCAAGTGATTCACCCAGTGACAAGACTTATGACGGTTAGATCTCGGCGATATGTGCATTACCATGCAAGAAACGTGCGTGTCTCCTCAATTATGTACATGCTTACTCAAGGGAGTCTTCCAACATTGATTTGGGCTAGGGTTGTGTGCAGAATTTTTAAAACAAAACTATTTTTTTTTGCTCTATGTTAATCGTAAATATTAAGACAATCGAGGTCTAATGTTGACCTTAGCACAGCGATTACAAATACCAGATGCAATACTTTACAGATATTCGAAAGCAGAGGTCGTTGAACCGTGCGCGAATCGCAACTTTACGGACGGTAGGGTCAAATGGGTCGCGCACCAAATTCCGCTCTAATAAACCAACACAATATCATAATCGAGAACACTGCATTGATTATGATAGTAATGCTCAAATTTCTCTTAAATAAGCATTTGCCAACAAAAGATCCATTTCCTTCTGTAAGTCGTGTAGTCTGTAGTACTAAAGGAAATAAATGGTTCTACACTTTCCTAATGGGAAGTCGACAGCGACATGCATTTAGATGAGACTATTAAGGCAGGCAATCAAACGACTCACTTTCTTGTTTCTTTTCTACGGACGTATTTTCTGCCCTAAGATACTCTTAAGAGACCGTTTCACTGTATATAACTATGTTTTAAGATTGTATCCGGCACGAAAACGTTTCTAACACCAGATACGATATCTTTTCGTAGAATGCTGATGTAATCAAGATTTTAAATTACACTATCCTACTATTTCGATGAAGTGTTATTTGTTCAAATATATTATGCGTTTAGATTTCTAGTTTCATAATGAGACGCGAAACAAATTGCGGGTCAAGCAAGGATCAGGAAGGTTACACCCTCATTAAGGACTGTTAAGTGGTATCATATTTTATAGTTTGTTCGTGTTTCGTTCGGTATCTATGGCCCTCTATCTTCGTAACTTGTTTTTGCTTTGTTATTTCTTACTTATATATCACACCCTGCGCTACTTTGCTTCAGTAGCATTCAGTGAAGTAAAGTAATGAGGCAGCTATCTAATGGTGAAGGATTTTCTTTTAAATTGATTCACTCTTTTTTGTGTGAAAACATTACAAACATACATAATACAAAAACACAAATGTTCCTCTTTATAACATTAGACATAGGTATTTATAAAGAAAATTCTAGTATAGTAAAAACGAAACTTCAGACCGATTGCTGTGGACCTATTGAACTTAATCTACGTCTGACGACCAGAGCTAATAGTAGATTTATGAGGGACGGAAATAATCAATCATGGCGGAAATTTTAGCTGAGTCAGAAGAAAAAGAAATCCCACGCAATTATCAAATTATTGCTAGAAGCGTTTGTGCTAGAACAATATTTTTTAGTATCGTACTTCGAATATTTTTTATGTGTAAAACCTAAATTTTGTTCTTATAAGTAGTTATTAGAACATAAAAATTGTTTTGGCAAACAGATTTTCTAATGGATTTTTTTTAGGCAATACGTACCTCCCACCATTTAAGATCTAATTTAATGTAGAATTTTTTTTGAATCCAAATAATTGAAAATTGAAAAAATATCTTTTATCGTGCTCTAATAACTTTCTACGCTTTTCATACATATTACAACGTATCTAAGACTTATAGTTAAATCATCAGTTAATACTTGAGGCAAACACATTTTTACTGATAACTCATATCAGAGACAACATTGAAACAGTGTAACAAGTTACAACACAATATGTAATGTTTGACATCCGTAGCACTTGGAACATTATTTATTGTTGGAACGTTTAATTTATAAACTATTCACATTTTGGAGTGAAAAACTAATATCTACAAGTTCTAATCATTTCGTTGTTATAGATTAACATTGTTAAAAGCTGATGATGCAATCATCAAACCGTAACTCTGACTTGTTATAGCCAAAATAGTTTCAAAGTATTCTTTTTCTACGAAACTAGGTATAACGAGTGCTCGAAGACAAGAATCGCTATAGTTCAGGTGGCATCGTTCAAACTTTGCGTAGTTTTATGCAACCAGCGCGTACTCTGTACAATTATGTAAATGTCAAGTGTGTTAGTGTTACAGATCCGCGGGAGAACGTACGCTAGCATTCCTTTCTACAAGTGTCGGCCCCGTGTCCAAATACTTGCCGTGTTATCGAATGTCATACATCATATTTCGCAATATTTTAAGATTGGATTGAAAATCGCATTACCTGTAAGCTTCTGAGATAATTTTGATCCTGTTTTTTTACTTTACTACAGACCATTGATGGCCAACCTGTTTAAACGCAGTAAGGTTGATTGAAAATGACTTCTTGAAGAATATCTAGCAAATTTTGAGCCCTTAAGTATCTTTAAACTTACAGGATACTACCAAATATTTTGAGATAATTACACTCAAGACATTATACTGTTCTATCCTAAACGTTGTTGATGGAAACGACCGATTTTGATAATTTATTTAACGTGCTTTTCGCTACAGCCAACGTCACATGTATTCACGTCAAACTAAACAATCATTATACAAATATTTGAGTTTAAAACAGTCTACAGTCTAGACCATATGCAGATTGCAATCGAATCATAGCAATGAAAAATGACCAGCGTACGATCAATCAGCAGGGGTGGGGGAATGAGGTTTGTGTGCTAGACGAGAAAGGCGAGTGCGTTGCCCCCGGTGACATAACGCGATTCGGCGCAACGGTCGCAATGTTGCCGATGTGTATCTGCTTTGGCTAATTATGCCAGAAGGCAAAGCAAAGGACGTTTTTTGTACTCATTCTATTGGCAAGGCAATTTATTGTTCCAAAATTCGAATTGTAAGGTAATCCTTGAAAATATTTGTAAGGCATAACCATAATATATCGACTGCCTTTTCGGTTACATACGTTCTAATTATTATAAGGCATTGAATACTGTATATAGACGTTGAGTAATTACGAAATTAGCTAAAGGACGTTAAGCAAAGTTTAGCGAATGCGAATGGCAAGTCCTTACATAAGACAAGCTTTGTGTATTATTATTATACAAACGTATATGTTAACCACAATGACATAATAGCTTTTGGCGAAACACGCTAGTATCATAGTATCGACTATCAATACGAGTAGGTAATACTTATCGCTGAAGAACAAAGATTTGTACTGAGTTAAACCTCGCTTTTGAATTTCGTTATATGGAACTGGGTCAGTACCAGCTACTTCCAAAAATAAGCACATTTATTTTTGCATTAGATATTTTTGTACGACCAATTTTCAGACAATGTTGTGGAAGTTATCGAAGCATTTTTAAGTTGCAGTTTGCACGCCTAGCTCCGATAAGATTGCAGCTGTAGAATAGATCAAGGCAAGGGCAATAAGATGACCCGTAATAGCCACAACTTATTGGAAAACAGTTACAACTGATTACACATGCATAATTCTGACCCGGCTACCAGGCCCGCGGTCAAACGTCTACACATTTGTTATTTCGCAAATGTTTTCGCACATTTACGCCACGAATGTAATGACTCTTTTCAACATTAAACCCCTGATTTATTACTCCAACATTGAATGGAAAGGGTCGACATTAAAACTTTATTGCTGACTAGCTGATCCGCGTGGCTTCGTTCCCGTAGCATAATGTTGTATATATATAGCCTATGTTACTCGTGGATAACGTAACTTTCGAATGGTGAAAGAATTTTTAAAATCGCTCTAGTAGTTTAGCTTATTCATTTCAAACATACAAAGTTTTCCTCTTTATAACATTAGTGTAGATATCTTTTAGCGTAGATCGTAAACTTTTTTCGCTACACTTTCATGGGTCTATGGTATGACAAATGATAGCCAGTGAAGAGAAAGGATCATACCGAAAACTTTTTAAACGATCTAACATTATCGTTGAACATAAGTGAATAACGTATCACCAGCTACCCAATGATAAGAGCATCTAGGCTAAAAATAACTGGCCAACGCAGTCTGCACCAGCGTACGGTGTAAAAAACGCAAGAAACCTTATAGTTTTATAGATACGAGCGTGACGTATTCGGTTATCAAACATGTTTATGAACGTACGGTTTTATAATTAATGGTGATAAGGTTGTGTTTCGAAAGCATTTATTTTTTACTAGCTTTCCGCCCGCGGCTTCGCACGCGTGGGCTACTAATTTCTGTATTTTGTAGAGGCGCACAACAAAAGTCTAAAATAATTACGGTCGCATGACCGCTCATATATGCGCATGTCTATAGTTTTTTTTATAATTTTCTATAAAAATAGGTTTGACCAAAATCTGACAGTACGCACGCCTCTTCAAAATACAGAAAATTTTATCCCACGCGAACGAAGCCGCGGGCGGAGAGTTAGTTATTTTTTGAAGATTTTAGGCCATTCATTGAGTGTTTTAATATCTTAATCTATACGTTAAGAGTATAAAAAGCATGTCCGAAACTCAACCAAAATCTCACATTGTCACGTGGTATAACATTTTCACGACTTTAGAAGCGTAAGTATATCTCAAAAAATATTTATTTTAGCAAAAAACGCATTTAGAAACCTTTATTTCATTTTTAAAGACCTATCGAATGACACCTCATTTAATTATCTATTCGTGAATTTATTTTTATACCCTCCGTTTACATGTATGGAGAGCCACCCTTAAAAATATTTTTTTCATATAAAATATAGCCTATAAGTTGAACCTAATATTGGTCTATAAGCATGTGAAATTTTATCAAAATCTACCCAGTAGTTATTACGTGATTGACGAACATACAAACAGATAAACAGACAAACAGACAAACAGACAAACAGACAAACAGATAAACAGACAAACAGACAAACAGAAAAAAAAAATTCTAACCATGGTTTTGGTATCTATGGAACATACATATTACATACCAATCACTCTTTTTGAAAAATATTCAATGTACAGAAATTGTTCGGTTACTCTTTTATTATATGTATAGATTAATATCACATGATCGTGTTTTAAATAACGTAAAAATTACTGCCTTCTAGGGTACCTAATGTTTTTAAGGCGAAAATAAGATTTAAGTCATACACTGAATTGACTGTTCACTTTATTATATTAAATTGTCAATGGTTTATTAGTGTATTGTACATTCGTGAACTAATTTCCGCATCGTCAAAAGTTGGCGATTTGATAAGAATAATGCAATATAATAGACCTCCTATAAATATCTTTTTAAATTAGCATACATATCGAGCTTTCAAGCAAATTGTATATAAACGCGCACAAAACCAATCAACCCCCACGAGACGACAAAATTAAATTTCGCGACTCAGATTCAATAAGGAATTTCCACTCCAGTGCGGCCTAATGGAAGAGGTAATCCTATATTGCAGCCGCCGTGAAATGAGTATCGACCCGGAGGCTGTAGACTAGCTTGGCTAGACCATCGGCACAATGTATATAAAATCGATAGGGTGGTACGCGAAATTGGCCTATCGCAAGTTGTAGTTACCGTTTTGGGCTCAGACTTTTAGTACTATTTTAGTTAATCATCAGCAAACTGAAGGTGGCCTTGAAATAAATTTTGAAAATAATAGACAAGAAAATTTTGTTGATGTTTTTTAGAATCTGAGTTGACTATACAACAATTGTAGTACGTATTCTGTCGGCTACTGCAGACATGTTGACGCCCTGAAGGATTTTCTTTTTGAGGGTACAACTAACCTTAAAACGGCAGGTCGCTAATTATATAATTCACTCTTCTTACAACGATGAAGTTTTAAGAAACAACATCTCTTAAGAATTATCTTAGGCCGATATTCAATACAGTACAATTAACGATACAAATTCCTAATCCGCTAAAACCTTGCAAAATTTAAGACCAGCCTCATTGATCCCTGTAATACATAGCTCGAGAAACGTCTAGATTTTTCCATTAATGACTGCGCTTTTGTTAAATGAGCCATGACGAATGGTTTCTATTCAATCACTGGATGGTCAAAGAGCATAATAAATTTCAAATTAGTTTCCAATAAATGCCTTATCAGAATCATGAGGCAATTTTAATTAAACGACCATTGTACGTCCAAAATCTCCACTTGATCACGTTTTTCATTAATTTCAAGTCTTGTTCTTTCCCAATATTTTTAATTAGGTAGTGCTAGGGTTACTGCCCATCATATAATCAATCATTTTACAGAATTCACGTTAGATTTTTCCTTGGCAAATTTCTTAGAACAAGGAAGGAAATAGACATAGTATAGGGCTTGTAATAATTATTACGCAACACGAAAGTGAATTTACGTAATAAATAATAGTGGGAAATATAAGTTGTTTATATGCAGCAACAAAATGAGCCGCATTGCGACAAGCGAATGTATCGTCCATTTTAAGTAATTTTAATGTTCCGCGGTCGGTCGCTGTTTTACGCGTGAATTTGTTCTGATCAAAGTTTGGTTCAGTTTCTGCAGCCATTTGTTATAATATGCTTTTCTATTCACATAGAATGTTTATAGTAGCAGGTATAGATGAATGTTTTTTAAGGAAAAATGTATGCTTAATAAATTATTATACCAATACAAATCTATTGAAATTAGTTTTCCGACCACATTTTATGCAAACATATATAATAAGGTTATGAACACAAGCTGATGGTACAGTATGTATTTAGATAGATAGATAGAAAGATAGTTTCCTTATTCACAGAATAGATTCATTTCTTTACACACACAAAGACAAATTTACACAAAATAGACATAACACAAAAAGTTGTAAGAGGGTATTGTGTTCTATGAAAAGGCTCTAGCTCAGCATAATGCCTTGGTGAATTGACTAAAGCTCTGGTATTTTGCTAAGATGCTTAAGGGGAAAGCAGGTGCACTATGTAAAAGACAAAGGTGGTATTGTGAAATCAACACACCTTATAAACCACGATTTTAAAGTTGATATTTTCATACTTTAATTCTTTGGAAAAAGAATTAAAATCATTTCCTATTATTCACATTAACATTTTATTCATAAGAATAGTAAACTTTTAAAAGGTTACCACTAGTTCTGTAATTTAATATTAATTAAAAATATGATTGAATACAAGCTAAAATAAGATGTTTAGCTGTGTTGTGTGTACAATGATCTTAAAAATGTCAAATAGGGTTATGGTTACTAGAGATAATTTTTTTAAGGCAAATAAAAAAAAACAATCTAATATCAAGCAAATCTAATTGGAGAGCTTTATACTTATTCAGTGGGTTGCTTGTGACTTAGTTTTCAGTTTTTTTCTTATAATTGTTTTTGATTTGTTTTAAATTACTCCATCTCTTAGAAGATCAGCAGCATTCCTCAATTGTAACTCAATCACAATACCATGATTAACAAAAATCCAGTAATTATAGCAAATTAATGTGAATAAATATTTCAGTATTATTAAGATGCTTGACAGATTGCATAGGACTTCTACATTGAAATGCATTTTAAACTATTAAATTCCTATTTTACACTATTTCCTACGAATAATGAACATGATGACTTTTCTAAATCGGTTGTAATTAAATAAAGTTTACTAATAAATCACTATTTATATAAAACGGTATTGAATTTGTTATTTTAGTATTTTGCTAAAATATTAAGAATGACACTTAGGCCATGTATGTTGTTACTGAAGCATCATTTAATTTCCACTTGCACTTGGCTCAAGGAAATAAAAACAAGAACGGACAGGAGTTTATCCAGATTTGTCCAGTAATGAAAACAATTTTGGACTGAAGTGTATTTAGTATTTACAAACTTTCATAAATTTTTAATTTTGTTTTATACAATTAACTAGTAATCGACATTAATCCAATATTTTGAATGTAGTTTTGTTAGATTTTAATAATATTTTTAAGCTATTAAAAATATAATTGAAATAAGAAAAAAATTAGTAAAACATAATCAAAGATTAATATTCTGATAGTTTTTCCAGAGAATAATGAAATGACTGTGGTATACAGATTGCTTGGGTAAATTTCACTTGCAATGTACATGCAGTATTTTAGTAATATTTCATTGGAAATTGTATTTGAACAAGAAAAAAAGGAAAATTTCCCAAAATGAAGTTTATGAAGTTATTTATGGAGATGATTACATCAGAATCATGCACATTCAGAATTATATTTGTACTGCTTTCTTTTATGGTAAGTTGCTACAAATATAGACTAAATTTTAAAGAACAAATGAAGAAATTTAGCTATTATAATGATGCAAGTTCTTTCTATTGAAAGAAGATTAAAGGCTACAGTTTTATATTAAAAAGTGCATACAATTTTTCTCATGTTACTTCAATAAAACAGTACAATCAGTGTAATGACTATGCAAGTTTATCAGTTGTTAATTAGCATTGCAGTGATTACTATAATAAAAACATTGTAGGTTGGTAATTAGTCTGATAACAAAGTAAAGAGTAAATTCGAATTAAGAATTTAGATTTGAATAAAACTTCATAGAAAAAATAGTAAACATAAATTTAGATCACATTTTCTTTAGCGAATATTGATTATTTGAATTTCGAAATTGGAAGCTCTGTGGTAAAGATTTGCAAATTTAACCTGAAAATTGGCATTTATAAATTAAAGAATATTGCAGCTTACCTGCGAATCTTGCTAAAGTCATATAAAACGGTAGCGCCCCACTGGACGAGAGCTCACTGATGGGATTAATTGTTGATCCTTCGGCGAAACTTGCACCAGGAAAATACGAGTCGGCCACACCAACCTGCCACAATGCAATATTTACTTCACCATACACACTTAACACGATTCTATCACAGTACTACCAAAAATATAGCCTATTTCAACTAAACTATTAAGCCGAAACGTACGCACCAGCTGGCGAAAACGTGGTATCTACTTCCTAACACCTATGTACCTATATAAGTACTTAAATATGGACTGAAGATATTCGATATTATGTAGTTATGTACCTTCCCCTATGACGATGCGTCTGGCGAGTCCCAAATCCACGTAATAATAACGAAACGCGTGTGTACAGCACGGTTCGGAATCAGTTAAGAACGAACATAAAACGAATCTTCAATTTTACAAACGCGCACACGATACCGTGGCTAAAAATGACGACAGAAAATAAATGAAAATGCACACTTTCATATGTTTCTGAGACTACATTCACACCGGAAATGAACACTTTTTTGAATTAGAAACAAATAATATCACATGTTTAGTAACTGAATAATTTTGATAAAATCTATTTAACATTGCTAATTTTTTGCTTTCAAAAAAGTAATAGGAAATGAACGGGTAAAATTTATAAAGCCAAGTATTTTAAACAACAAATAAAATAGATATGACTACCGGAAGCTTCAAACTTTTTATTGTTTATGTACATATTATTATTTTTCGAAATTATTGTTTTTCTTAATTTTTGTATGATGAACAATCTTTATTTTATAATTAATCTTATGTTTTTTTTGAATATATTGATAAAAATTAACATCAACCAAATAAATTAATTATTTAGAATTTTTTGTAATAAAAACAACTTACGTTTTCTGTGGATAATCAAAGACAATTTGTACTGCCGTCAAGTTATCGAAAACTGTCAAATGTCATTTTTGGCATTGAGTGATCAGTGTGGCCATTTCAGATAGAATTTCCTAATTTATAGGATTATTGGATCTATTATTACCTTAGTTTTTTACCAGTAAAGGAAGATTTTAAGTAAAATTTTTGACAACCTAATTGGTTTTATATATACACCGTATTCGATACAATTAACATGGTTTCAATCGAATGTGCTACCATTTAGCAATGTTTGAGTTTAATCACATTACAATGCATTTCATTTTATACGTTCTAATATATTATGTATAATAATTTTTAATTTAAGGAAAACTAAAATAAGTACTAGCAACACTAGGTACTGGCAATCATTTTGTCAGGTTATAAAATTTGGATTTTGGGTATGGACTATGGAGCCTGAATGAATTTATTTAGCCCTTTAAAAACTGACTATATTTAAAAATAAAGAAGTTAAAGTGAAACTGTTACAAATCAGTCACCGATAAACAGTCCAAATATGGTAAAAGACACAGCAATATATTCGTTCTGATCCAAATAGAGGTTATGTATGATTCAAGTTCAATTTGTTTTTTATATTACAGCATTCATGTCGTCAAATATTATATACCCCAGCACGGTGGAAAAGTGTTGTACCAGTGAACCTAAAACCAGCTGTACTTAGTGTTAAATCAGACCAGGTAAACTATCTTTAAAAAACTTTATCTAATTGACGAATATTTACATCATCTTACTTATCGTAAGATCCCGCTCTAGGACCTTGCAAAATATTTATTTAATAAATTTTCTTCCTTGCAGATTATATTTAATTCCCATATTGAATATTTTATTTATTGTTTAACACTTTACTTAATAAAATTTACTCATTTAATTTATGTATCTAATAAGATATTTTTTATTTTAGTATACAGTACAAGAATGCCGTCACTACTCAGCCAGGAAAGGGTTCTTCTCCTCAATCATAGAGAACATAAGAGAGGATATAGCCAAAAACAAGGAGATGAAAGAAAATATAAAGAAGTTCAGAGAGGAAGCACAAAAGCTAGAGAATTCCGAGGCATTGCAGGCGGCTAGGAAAAAGTTTCACGCTGTGGAATCTGAGGCTTCGAAAAGCTCAGAGGTGTTGAAAGAGACATTAGAAGGGATTAAGGGAAAGGTTGGGCAGGTGCTTGAAGAGGCTGGTAAAACTGATATTGCTAAAAAGGCTGGTAAGGGCTTGATTTTATTTAGTAAGCAGTAATTGATTGAACATTAGTCTAATATCAATTACTATATTGTATGAATTTAAGGATATTGTTAGACAGAAGTACTGTAGCCATGTTGTAAATTTTTGATTATTTATGTCAACACAGATTTAAGGATTTTGAACACATCTTAATGTTATTCCTGCTAGAGAACCATTTTTTATTTGTACAATATAATAAAAGCTAAAATTATACAAAAAATATAAGATAGTACTGGTTTCTCAATTGTCATGTATGACAGGAAATTGAAATTGTTTGTAAAATATAAATGGATAGGGTATAATTAAAATGCTTGGACAGTCAGAACTAAAATATGTTGTTAATCTAAGCATAAATACTGAAAAATTTTATGTTGTGTTTATAAATTCATATTGGTAGTGCTAAATATGATAAACTAACATACTTCCCTTTACAACGCCAAATTATATGATAGACTTGTTTTTAAACTAAAAGTAAACTGAAAAAAAATTTTCCTCAATAATGACTTGCCACAAAATAACAAGAGATCTGATAGCATTACGCTTAATCAACAGGAAAGATAACAGAAGACTTATCAAAGACGGCGAAAGGTGCAGCAGAAACTTTTGCAGATAAGAGTCAAAAGCTCGGACAGACTTCGGCATTCAGGACTATTTCACAGGTGGGCTCTGTCGTAATCAATTCTTAGAAAAGGTCCAGTAAGATAAGTCTTTGCTTTGTCATACAGAGACACTTATGTCACAACCAGGAATCAAACCTAGGAATTCAAAACTGAAAGGCTAAAGGGCAACTATTGAACCAACAAGGCCATAGACATAAATATAGAGATTCCTTATAAGAATAATTATTGCCTCCTTGGCTAGTTTTGATTGACTATTGTGGTCAGTCTCTACAGAGATTAACCACCTAGTAGTCCATGCGTGCGAAACTGCAAGCAGAAAGCTAGTATAATATATATTATAAGAGTAAAGGATATTGTTATAATCAAGTGGTACAAAGACTTTCACAACTAGTGTGAGTCAGTAAGACCAACAACTTAACATGCTTTCCAAGGCATGTGGCTTTTTTTCTTTTAAAAATGAGTACAGACAAATAATAATGAGTAGTTATTTTATTATTTGCCAGATGCAAATAAGAAATTATAAGCCTACTTATTATATTAGGCTTATAATCTGTTTATTGAATTATTACTTAACAAAAATAATGTTAATGTTTATAACTTCCAGGCTACAGCTGTAGTGAAGAATGAAATGGCACCCAGAGGTCTGGAAGGAAGGGTTTACACGTCGCCGGCGTCTTTGAGAAAACGGGTTGAAGTAAGTGTATTTTCTTGTGTTTGTTTCAACGCGAGTACCTTCTATATTGAATAAAGTGCTAAAATTAAAGTTTTGTATTGCTTTGTAAATGAAAAATTACAAATTGTGTCAGTGCACTTGAATTTATTTGTTTAAAAACTATAAATAAGTCATAGTAAATATTGGTAGAAATTCTACAGAAGAATTGCATTTATACATGTAAGAAGAAATGTACTTCTGTATATTAAGATATTTAAAAAATAATAAACAGGGGGAGGGGGGTTACTACATTAATATAGAACCCAAAAATGTGGTAAGATTTTTTTGTCTGTGTCCGTCTGTATCATGTGAAAATACTGATTCCATTTGGATGCGGCTTTCAAAGATGTATTTGTCTTCTTTCAATGAAATGTTTGGTGTATAGATTTTTTTTCCAGTATAAAGGTAATATAATATTTTCAAGTATTTAATTAGTGTAAATACAAAGTTTTGTAACGCTCAATTTATCATCAGTTTTTTTTTTTAATTTTCTATGTAGTAAGGCGAGGTCACTCTTATTACGTTGACCTTACATGACGCATAATAAAAAGTCGATTATTATAAGTGGATTTATACTCACAATGAGATTACTCTGCTGTATCCAATGGTGACATTAAAAAGATTAACCATTTGATTATCTGTCTCATTTACATAAAATTAATGTTTCATTTTCAATGTAATTCTTAAATGATTAAGTTATTATAAAGATGGATTTTTATTGTATAATGTATAACTCGACAAGGACTGGACCAATTTGGACAATTCTTTTTTTTAAATGTTCGTTGAAGTTCAAGCATGGTTTTTACGGCGAGAAAAATCGAATAATTACCGGGTCCACGCGAGCGAAGCCGCGGGCGGAAAGCTAGTTGTTTATAAAAAAAATATCTAAATAAATTGAGTATGTGTCTCTGTTTTTCCTATTAGGTTTCTATTTATGAATTAATTCTACTGTAAGCAAGCTTATTTAATTTTATATGTCTCAATAATAATAATTGTGTAACATTTCTCTAATATTGCGCAATATCCTTTGTAGAATTTTCGGGATAAATATGTCCTGTCCTATGTGATATGTCCCTGATCGGGTTTCAAAGAATCTCTGAACAAAATCGGTTCATAAGTTACGGAGTCTATTCAATTCAAACAAACAAACAAAAAATCAAATCTTTCCCCTTAATAATATTAGTATAGAATATAGATTAACTTAACGCCGCTCCCGCTATTACATTACTAGCTGCGCCCTAGCGTTTCGCTCCCATGGAAATATCGGGATAATAGCCTTCCTCGATAAAATAATTTTTCGAATCGGACCAGTAGTTCCCTAGATTAGGGCGGTCAAACAAACAAACTCTACATCTTTATAATTCAATTATATGTATTTCGGTATCAGGTGGCAGAGGAAGAGCGCACGTTCTCTCCTGACACGGAGACGGTGGGCGTGGAGCTGCACAAGGACTCCAAGTTCTACCAGCAGTGGGAGGACTTCAAGAACAACAACCAGTATGTTAACAAGGTGCGTGCTTATTGATACAATATTAGTACGTTACGCTTAGGGCACCCTAAGCGCATGACACACAGAAAAATGAAATTACGGTAAATGTAAGTCTTTCAATTGCATAACCAAAAATATTATTCACATATTAATACTAAGATTTGAAAATTTTAAAATTACGCACCCAAAATAAGTAACAGTGACCGAGTTTATTCGATTTCGGATGCACTATATGAATTATTTATAGAGATAATATTTATAGACTTCAAACAAATAATTCTTTAAATAAGTAAGAAATAACGATTATAAAAGTTTTAAGTTTATGCATGAAACATAAGCTTTAAATATTTGAAACTAGAACTTACCAAAAACCAGGGAGGTTAAAAATTTGGAGCGTTTATTTCTTATAAGATAATTGAAATCGAGTAATTGACAAAAATTCATAAATTTCTAAAAACGTCTTGATATTTATTATTAAAAATAATAACACGTTTTTCAGGTATTAGACTGGAAAATTCGCTACGAAGAGTCCGAGAACCCCGTGGTACGAGGCGCGCGTTTCGTCACAGAAAAAGTCGGCAGCCTGTTCGGGAACATGTTCGAGAAGACCGAGCTCTCCAAGACCCTCACGGAAATCTGCAAGATCGACCCCAACTTCACCGCGCAGAGGTTCCTCGAGGACTGCGCCAACGACATCATCCCCAACATCCTGGAGGCCATGGTGCGGGGAGACCTGGAGATCCTCAAGGACTGGTGCTACGAAGGCGTGTTCAACATCCTCGCCACGCCCATCAAGCAGTGCAAGCAGCTCGGCTACAGACTCGACTCCAAAATCCTAGACATCGAGAACATAGAGCTAGTGATGGGCAAAATGATGGACCAGGGCCCCGTTCTGGTCCTCACATTCCAGTCCCAGCAGATCATGTGCGTGAGAGACGGCAAGAACAACGTCATAGAAGGCAGCCCGGACAAAGTGATGAGAGTGAACTATGTGTGGGTGCTGTGCCGGGATCCTCAGGAACTCAACCCCAAAGCGGCCTGGAGACTGCTCGAGTTATCGGCCAATAGTGTAGAACAATTGATATAGGGTAGTGTTGAATAGTAGGATGCAAGCGATAAACAATAAACGAATTCTCTCCTGTGTTGCTATAAATGTTGAAATAATTCGGTGTTAAGCAATTTAATTAATTGGAAATAGTAACTGTAATCCAGCGAAAGGAAACCATTTTAAAATGATCGCTCTATCAAACTTAATATGGATTAAGTGTAACTTAAACTTTGCCAAGATGAGCACAATAATTATAATTATAAATATTACAATTTGACTGCTCCGCCCACACACTTCTATTTTAGTGCAAAAACACTAAAGTAGTGTGTACAAGTAAATATGTGTAATACTGTGGTGTATTATATTTTGCTTCTTGTAACAATCTAACCGAACCTACCGATGCAATGTTCGTAAAACATTTATGTTTATATTTATAAACCATTCGTTTTATATGTATTTTCTGTTAATAAATTGTTTTAGTTACATTGTATTTTAATTCTGAGTGCTACGAAAGAGTACGCCCAAATCGCAGATCCTCCCGATTTCTCTTTGTTGAATTAATCTAAAATATTGAAATTATTTTAAAAATAGCTCAAATTTTAACATTAATTAAAATGGCCATATTGTTGTACTTGTTAGGTAGTTTAATCAAATGACTAAAAGGGTATTGCTATGTTTCTACTCTTCACTAAGGATAAATAAATGTCTATTTTGACTATTATGTTAAAATAAATAAAACAAAAATTCAGTAAACATTGTATTTATTAGAGGCACATTCAAAAGACGGACATATCCATCGTATATATTTGTATATACAGAAAATACAATATTAGTGCTTACACTAGGCGATGAGAGTTAAAATAATTAAGATGAAATGAACCAACCGTGACTAGGTTACAAACAAATGCTTAAAGTAAGGAATGTTGCCACTTAAAACCTTAAAACTGATCCATGGAAAACATCAAATAAATAACTTTCAAATTAATCATAACGCCAAAATCACCGTGTAATTCGTTTTCCATAAATCACACAATTAAAACTTAATACAAAATATAATATTCTAATTTGTAAATCTTAGTCTAAAATAATACAGATAAAAGTGCCACAAATATTATGCTTAAGAAAAATTCACTCAAAAAGCTCAAAATCACAATTGACAATATTCGCAGTGTTGCAAGTGTAAAAATACTATAGTAATCCAGTGTCGCTAGTGTAAATAATTCTCTAACTTTAATGTAGGAAAATAATTCGACGGATCGTTCAATTTGCAAGTAAATCATACAGAACGTATCACAACCACAAAACAGACAAAATTATTAATTTGTACTCGAAAATAACGCTAAAAGTACTAAAGTTCCAATATTCAATGATAATAAAATAACTCGTTAGTAAAAAACGGTTCGCAATACCGTCTACATAAAATAACAAATTAGCAAAATTAGTTTGAAGGCAATTAGTGAATTTCACTAAAAAAAGTGTAACACTTAAATATAAGTGCCTTCGTTTAGTGTATGTAATTTATAATAAGCTCAGAAGCATAAATTTTATTATAAGGCGGTTACAATCGAGATATAATAAACACCAATTATATTTAAGTATAGTGTTGTTTTAAACCGATTATTTATAATTATTAACTATAAATTTGATTACAATAATTGCCTACGTTTTGTACGCATATAAAATCAATTATGAATTTTGATTATACAGGATTGAATAATAATTGATGATGGATACATTTAAAATTTTATTTAATTAATGAATTTCAAACATAGAAAAGTTACACAAATTCAATATGAGACAAGTTTTAAACGTGCATACACAAAATTTATTCAAGTGTGTAGGAGTTACAATACTTAGTTTGAATATTGGTCCAAATGATAAAATAAATTTAAAATTCAAATTTTATTGGGGTTGTTCATAATTTATTATTACAGTAAATTCAGATTCGATTCGATAAAAAGTTCGAGTTTTGAATTCTGTTTTTCCTCTACGTAGTTATTATATGTGGAAATAATATTACATTTTGTTCCTTAGACTTAAATTCAATAATGTCAATTCGAATTCGTATTTGCTACAATTGACAATAGCCTTATGAAACCTGGCCGTATTAAAATATAATCAGAGTCATATTTTAAATATATTTTTAGGTGCAACTTTTAGTTCAAGGTTGTTCTTGTTCCATTGTTATTTTATCGTATCTGACACTCAATCCAGATTTTGTTGCGATTCTAGCTAGAGATAAATTTTGCCAGACTTTTTAGAGACATCTGGCACCATTAAGTTAATCACCCCGACCACAATCATAAAGATCGATTAAGAAATATCAGTTCAAATCCGTATTTTGTTTCTTTAGAAAATGCGATCCGTATGATGTGGATCAGTGGACGCACTTGTGTGACATTCTATATAAAGACTATTCCGATGTGACGAACGCGTACATTACTTATACAGGGATTTCTTTCAGTGTGTCCAAATTTTTACAGGACATTCTGGATCGGTAATATAATCGGTTGATAAATTAAAATTTTTAAGGTACCAAAATTATTAATTTCGCTACAACCATAGAATTAGATAATAAAAAATCGTAGTAGTAGATTGCGTGTTAGAAAACGCATCGATGTTGTTTTATCAATGAAATACGAAACAGTGACAGTAATTAACTCGCTTTTAAGATAATTTGCGATACAAATAACTCACAAATAATACGAAATTTTAAATTTATTACATTTTGATATAGATGTTCACAAAACCATGGACACTTTGAAAAAATACCTATATGTTGGACGCAATATTCTTTCTTTTTCTTTCTTTTCGTGTCTTGTGGTACTTAATCAACAACCCACTGCATAAGGCTGGTGTCGAGTCCTCCTCCAGAGATGAGTCTGGAGTCATCCGGTAAGAAACGAACACTGGTCACGTGGGACGAGTGACCGCCATATTGGTGGCAGAGAGACTGAAAAAGAACAAAAAACACTTTATTGTATAAAAATAACAAAATAAAAAATAAAAATATCTTTAGTGTACTTTACCCAAAAGGCGACATTATCACTTAAGATCGATCTCTACTAGGTAACCTTTTTAGTGTTTGCTACCAGGTAACGTTTTTATCTATACTAATATTATAAAGCTGAGAAGTTTGTTTGAACGCGCTAATCTCAGGAACTACTGGTCCGATTCGAATTTTTTTTTTAGTGTTAGATAGCCCATTTATCGAGGAAGTCTATAGGCTATATATTATCCCGATATTCCCACGGGCGTGAAGCGATTAATGTGAGCAAATTCAACACAAATTAAATTAACGTTGTTTCAACAAAGGATATGATATCTATACTAAAAATTTTGTACAGAGGTTTTTTGAAACCCCAGGAATGACATAGGATAGTTTTTATCCCGAAAATCCTACGGGGACGAGATATATAAACGGGTACCACGGAGCTTAGCTAGTTAATAAATATTACAGAAAAGATCAAAAGAAAGAAATCATTAAAAGAATACAAATTAAATTTTGAACATCATCTTGGACTCAAATTCCGAGTAAAACTAAATTGTGGGCCAAAAATGATTTAGTCAAACTGAATTGAAATCTATCAAAGTATATACATAACAAATGTTAATTAATTTATTATTTAAAAAAATTACCTTAGGCTGCGTTACAGGATAGGCGAAAAGTTTCACTTTGCCGAAGTCGTCACCCGTAGCGGCTAAGCGGCCATCATGTGATCTGAAATAAAATTAATACATGGAACGATTTGCGGATGCGAAAAGTTATTTAAATTTGTGATGATGATTTAAGTAATTTTGTGACGGCTCCCACCTGTATTCACTAACGATACTTGTGTAAGTGACGTAAAAAACTATGCGAAGTAAGACATTTCTCAATGGATTAAAGTGTATGTGTAAAAGTGTTTTATTCAATAAGACTTGATTTAAACTTTTTATAATTTATACTTAAGTGACAAACCGTCACTCAAGTATAGTCTCAGTCTCACGTCAAGTATGAGAACTCATAATATCGTTAGTGAATACGGATTTAAGTCATTCTGTATTGACGTCAGCGTCAGTATTTGCCGACAAGTTGTATAGGCTATTAAATTCGAATTTCGAACTAACGCGTGTGAATTCCACATATAAACGTGTATTATGTAGCAAAAAGGTACAAATAAGTCGCCTATAAACAACGTTTTTTTTTAATCTATATTTTTAAAGGGGTCTTTATCCTCTTGGATACGTCAACCCCATCGTAACTTATAAAGTAATATGAAACTAATCTAGTAATCAGTTTCTAAACAAGCTGTGTACGCCTGTAATTTGAAATGTTTGCGAAACTAAAACAAGTGTAATTTTTTATTGTACTTATTTGTAAACATTTTGTTGGTGTACCTTTAAAGATAAATAAATAAATAATAACTCAACGTTTAAACCAACGAACCTAGTACAAGAGTTGATGTCAGTGCCGTCAGCGCTCTCGGGCCAAACGCCGACGGTCTGGTACGTGATGGGACAGTTGTTGGTGGCCCACACCACGTCACGCATCGACGTCGGCGTCGGTATTTGCCGACAAGTTGTTGCGTTCCCTGGAAGTAATTTTTTCTATTAAAAATATTGAAAAAAATTCGATACAAATAATGATAGAAATAAATGACAACAGAAATATTAATTAATATTATTGTTAAAGTAAGATTAAAAATGTAATATCTGCACTTATCCTAGAAACGTGTAGTTCCACCAAGATGTGATATATATCTCGGGGTAGGACTGATAATCCTTAATATAATAGATTATATGATAAGGAAAACAGTGCTCTACCCACAGTACCATATTTATTGATGTAAGAGTCAAACAATTTTTAAATTTAAATTTCAAAATATCTATAATATAGTCTCATACTCATACAAGGCCAGTAATTTTTAGTATAATCATAAAAATTTGTCTATATATAAACATTCTCTTCTCTCATTAAGAGTTCTCGTCTCGGAGGCCAAGACCCACTTCGGGGTTTCAGTGCCATAGGAGTAAGTAAGTATATATAAACATTTATATCAAGGGTATATTACTTACAGTAAAGTAGTTCATAGTCTCCGGAATTGCTCCTGATGTACTGGCTGTCTTCCGACCAATCCAGGTGCGTTATGAAACTGGAATGACCCTAGAAATGTCACATTGTTAAGTTAACAGTAAAAAATTTCATGAGATTAAAACGAATTATTAATTACTGTTAAAAATATTTATATTTTAGAATACTTTAAAAGGGTCAGCAAATTTAATGCATCGTCAAACATAATTAAGTCATGCATATAAAATAAATATTTTTAACAAAGTTTTGAGGTTATAATAGTTTGAATGTGGGAAAGGGATTACATATGTTGTATGTTAATATATTCGAAGCCAGTTTAAAATAATTTACCAATCGTGTACACTTTAGATACATTTAAATACATTTAATACTAATAAAATTTATTCTACATCTATACTACAAGCACTAATATAGCACATTCATAATGAACTATGCGTAAGCTACATTATAATAATGAGTCTATGCCTTAATTAAATAATTTTTAAATAATTAACTAATCTACTCAGTTGGTTATATTATAAAAGGCTAAAATAATGCGGCTACAGATTTCAGTCATATAGCACACAACGCAAGGAAGCAATTAAAAAAAACTGGTCAAGTCATTAGATAACGGTTAATTGTTAAATTTTATATATTTGTTATTACTCTTTAACGGCCAATGACAATAGATGACAAAAGATAGACGAAAGTCATAGCAAATTTATCCGTAGTTAGGATATTGAAATCAAAGTAAGTACAAATAGATAGATTTGTCTGACTTTAGCAAGCAGAACAAGGGATAGATAGAATATTGAAAACGGCCGTAGGACATTTGTCAGTAAAATTCAAGGTAGTATAATCTTGTGTTTGTTTTAACGCGAGTACTTTTTAAAGGATTTTAAACGCGGTTTATTATACATTATTCTACATTATTATTTAACCCGACGTTTCGAGCACTTTACAGCGAGCTTGGTCACGGGAGACTGAGATGGCAGTTGTCTTCATGAAACGTCGGGTTAAATAATAATGTAAAATAATGTATAATAAACCGCGTTTAAAATCCTTTAAAAAGTATTTTATTTAAAATTCAAGGCCTTTTATTTATAATAACTTTATTTAAAAGTATCGTTGCATTGTGTGCCTTCAACAACTAAGGTTAATATTTGACATCCATAAAGTTAGTAAGTTTACCCGTCTACGCTTTCTTTCCGTGCACTAGTGATGCGTGAAATTAATTGCACGATGAAAAACACAATATCACACATGATAAATTAGATTCACTTTAAAGATTTCTATTAAAAATAATTTTAAATGACAGTAGTTATAAAAAATTGTTTAATGAGTCATTTTTAGATCTTTTACATTCATGAAATTTAAAAACACTTAACACAAATTCATGTTTCTCTATTTTTATTTTAGTTTATTTTTAATATAAAGCACATTATAATATTAAAATAATACTAGTATATTAAAGATTTAACCATCAAATAAATAATCTAAAATCTTTAGACCTTGAGATATTAAGGGTTAAAAAAGTAAGTAAGTTCCAGGAGGTTATTTATGTTAGAATAGAATAATATAAAATATTAAACTTTTTACAAAGTACTTATGAATAGTAATTGTTTTAGAAATTACCGTACACTAAGATCTAATCTAACAATTTTGGGGATGAGATTATCTTCCTTCATCTTTGATCTATGAAAATTTAAGAGGTCACCCTTCGATAGAAATCATATTTATATGAAAATTAAAAAACATTTCCAACCATCGAAAGAAAAAAAAAAAATACAATAAAAAATCTAAAAAAAAAATAATGAATAACTCACCAAGCACTTCCCAAGTCTAGAATATCTGGTACAGTCATCATCGACCTGGTAAATATAGATGAAGTTGTCGCGTGAGCCGATGGCTACCAGCTTGTTGTCTGGAGAATACTGGATGGTTTGGATCGGTTCAGACCTGGAATGCGAGAATTAGTTTTGGGATCAGATCAAATGATCAAAGTGCGCTACGCCATCTAGTCTTAAACTAAGCAAGGCTTGTACTATAACTAGATGACTGATAGACATACTTAAACAATTTTTGGAAATCCAACTCACACCCTTCGATGTCATAGATCCATTGACACATCCACCATGCAAATCTATACTTATATAGGTTGTAGGGTGAATTTGTTTGTAGTCGTATAAAATTAAGACATTAATTTGAACTGCATATGAATGTAAGTATTATATTTTTTAAATAGCAGACCCGGCTATCTTTATACCGTCATTTTTAAACATGATGTATTTTACAGACACGGAATTATAGGATTTATAAATAAACCGCACTCACCCATCGACATGCTGCGCGACCAAAGCACGTGAGAGCGGCTCGAACACCAGCCAGCGCCCCGACACGCAACCCACCGCGATCACGCTGCCGTCCGACGACCACGCGCAGCTCTGTGCACGCTCCTGCACATATTTATGAATGAATGTATATATGCATATATTTATTTTATGCACCAATAGTAGTAAATAATATAAGAAATAAAAATTAAAACATAAAAAGGGCGGCCTTATCGCTAATGAGCGATCTCTTCCAGGTAACCCGTGGTTGGAGAAAGGCAGAAATGTCGAGTATAGAAGGCAAAGTAAGTGCATAACACAGAGTATAGAATGCTTAAAATGAATACAATACATAAAATAAATACATCAATGTAAAATGTGTAAACATATCATTTATAAATAAACAAATATAAATAAGATATATATGCCATTTATCTTCAATTAACAACTATTTCACTTTTATAGTAATAAACAATCATAAATTTACCTTCGACGTCACTGTAACGTTAATAAGTTCAACCATTTACAATACTAATAGCAAAGGGGCAAGAAAAGAGCCTTGAGGTACACCTCATTTTAATTGCGTAAATTGCACCTGAGACCTATGAATCTATATATTTTTAAAACTTATTTAATTGTACTAACGGTATTTTACTGTACCTAAACAATAAAGTACGTCAAGATTAAAGTTACCCAGAATTACATTCTCTTGTTTCATCATCTAAACATACCTCGATATCCTTACTCCAAACTGTGGAATGGCTGAGACCGTCCCACAATTGCAGCAGTTTGTCCCAACCACCCGACACGAACTGGGGCAGAGTGGGGTGAGCTGCTAGACCCCACACTTCATCCACGTGACCTGCATAATAAAGTTTATTATATAAATATAAAATATTATGTGTTAAGCTTGTAATTTTAATAGTAAGGAAAATTTTGTCGAAAGAAAACTTCCAAATGTATTATGATACTACAAAAAATACATCTAGATGTATCATGGCACTGTACAATCAAACCGAACAATCGAAATTATGACATCATTATTATTTGTTACTAGCTGATCTGCGCGGCTTTGCTCCGGTAGCATAATGTTATATATGTCGGAGAACCAACAAGGTATCACTACCGACGGACATAGTGTGGGCGTTATATCGAAACGAGGTACAGTTTCTAGCACCGAGATGTTATCACGGCGGGAACTCAATAATAGGACTCTGTATTCGCACGAAGTTGCAACGCACAGACGTTAGCGCGCCGGTGCCGCCACCTACCATAATTTCGTGCCGCTCGCTGAGCGTCCGTACTAATCATAATCGTTTAGCATACTTACTATTGACTGTCTCCGACATATATGAATAATATAGATTTCGAATGGTGAGATTTTTTTTATAATCGGCCCAGTAGTTTTTGAGCCTATTCAATCATACAAACAAAGTTTTCCTTTTCATAACATTATTGTAGATTATCACATCTACCATCATCATGTAGGTTTAATTCAACTGCTAACATTATAAAAAATAACTATAACAAGCAACGGGAACAAAACCTTACCAAGGACAGCAGGTGTAAAGCCCAGCTCCAGGTCTCCATGCAGAATGCAATTCTTAGTAGTTCCGATGTACACCTGAGAGCCGCGCCCTTCCGCGATCACACGCACTCCACCGTAATGACCTTCAATCTGAAGAATAAAAAATAATTTAAATTATGTTTAAATATTTTTTTGGAAATATTTACGACATGTTTCGGGATAACTGTTAAATAACTAGAGTATAGATGTATTTTTGGTTGGGTAGTTTTGTTTCAGTGTCTCAATGTGTTCTTTAGAAGAAAACACAGTTTTTTAGTGTTTTTAACACTTAAACACTTAAAATCCTTAACTTATTACTTACTAGGTGTGCCCCGCGTCTAAGTCTTTCCTTCCCATTGAATTTCCGGAATAAAAGCTATCCTATGTCCTTTCTCGGGTTTCAAACAAACTCTGTACAATATTCATTTCAAACAAAACAACAAAAAACTAATCGTTCATCTTTATTATTTAAGTTATTTAAATAGAAGTAGGGATGAAAAATAAAACTACAACCTTTTATCTTTATAATTTATGTAATATAGAAGAATTTCCATAGAAGTAACGATGAAAAATAAAACTACCCTCACTTACCACATTCTCAGTACCAGTAGCCTGCAACTCAGCGTCGAACACCACGACCCTCCCATCTTTGCCCCCACCACTGAGCACGGCGCCCTCCTTCAGCACGCACACGCTGAACACTGCCCCAGAATGTACCCCACGGACTAGCTTACTGATGGTGTTGGTGCCTCTGCCCCACACTATGAGGTTGCCGTTACTGTCCCCGGATATTACGTCACCTGAGAGAAATAGAAAAAAATGGTAAATTTGGGGAAATTTTTTAACAATTTAGATTCATATTAATTTACGCACGGTGTTCACGTTTGTTATGCGATAGAGTTACTTGGAATTACAACACAAATTTATTTTGAAGATTTTTTTAGTTCTAAACGACCTGTTTCGACCTAAGTGTTTTAATTTTATGGTACGATCTCAGAACGTCTGGAGAGCGACGTAGCATATCTTAATTTTTATTTAGCCCTTAAATAAAGATCAACTTATCGGTAACGTATTTCGGTTTATCTCTGATCTCAAAATTCTCTTGAATAATACATTGGATGTGTCCAAAGTCGAGAACGGAGGTAACCCTAGGTACAGGTGACAATTTAGTCTCTAAATACATCCCTTAAGATTTACTCACTATTATGACTAAGACCAAGGCAGGTGACATATTTCGACTTATCCCTAGTCTCCAAGATACCCATCTTCTTGAACGATACGTTGGATACGTCCAAGGTTCAGAACGCGAGGTAACCCTCGCTACAGGTGACAATTTGGTTCCTAAGCACTTTTCTTAATATTTACTCACCATTATGATTAAACGCAAGGCAGGTGACATATTTCGGTTTATCTCTGGTCTCAAAGATGCCCATCCTCTTGAACAGCACATTGGATGCGTCCAAGGTCCAGAATGCAATGTGTCCCTTGCCACACGTGACTATTTGGTTTCTGTCTAATGGGTGGAATTCTGCAGCTACCACTGTGTCTACTGAACACTGGAATTAGAAAGTATTATGAAGTATATCCAAATCTGTAAGTCTTCTAAACAATAGAAATAGGTTAG
Organism: Phoebis sennae; assembly: GCA_001586405.1. Classification (NCBI taxonomy): domain Eukaryota; kingdom Metazoa; phylum Arthropoda; class Insecta; order Lepidoptera; family Pieridae; genus Phoebis; species Phoebis sennae. Next base: position 98,125 of record LQNK01001313.1, read on the forward strand.
TGTTTAAATTAAAATGAACTGCACAAATTTGATTGTTAAAACTCATTAGACTAGAAGCTTTAAAAAATTTTGGAAGATTGATGCAGAAGATCGGCGTGAAGCAGTATAGCACTGTGCTTGGAGTCCTGCATTCCCATCCCATTCCTTTCTCGTCCTGTTCAACTCCTTTCCCAACTTCCTATCATTAATCCTCCCTTTCTTCAAGCCAGAAAGGCGTCTACGACACTTTGCTGTTGTAGATGGGCTGAGGTCAGTCACCATTCACTTAAAATCAGGCGAACCGCATGCCCCGCTTGCCTACTATAACTTTTAATTGTTAAGTTAGACACACACTTCAGCTTCAAGGACGCAGGAGCATGAGCATCTTCCTTCAACACCTAAAGCATGGATTCCTGTTCATTCCCCACCTTAGTCTCAGCCAGGCACGGCCGGTCCGGTCTCTGCCAGTCCCACACGCTGATGGTGTGGCGCAGGACCACTGAGTATCTTCCTCTAACACCTAAAGTATGGTTCCTCACCTTAGTCTCAGCCAGGCACGGCCGGTCCAGTCTCTGCCAGTCCCACACGCTGATGGTGTGGCGCGGGACCACTGAGTATCTTCCTTTAACACCTAAAGTATGGATTCCTGTACTACCTTAGTCTCAGCCAGGCACGGCCGGTCCGGTCTCTGCCAGTCCCACACGCTGATGGTGT
>LQNK01001314.1:0-10377 GCA_001586405.1 Phoebis sennae
TCATTTTTATAGCAATAAACAAGGATAAGTTTACTTTCAACGTCACTGTAACGTTAATAAGTTCAACCATTTACAATACTAATAGCAAAGGGGCAAGAATAGAGCCTTGAGGTACGCCTCATTTTAATTGCGTAGTTTGCACCTGAGATCTATGAATCTATATTTTTAAAACTTATTTAATTGTACTAACGGTATTTTACTGTACCTAAACAATAAAGTACGTCAAGATTAAAGTTACCCAGAATTACATTCTCTTGTTTCATCATCTAAACATACCTCGATATCCTTACTCCAAACTGTGGAATGGCTGAGACCGTCCCACAATTGCAGCAGTTTGTCCCAACCACCTGAGACGAACTGGGGCAGAGTGGGGTGAGCTGCCAGACCCCACACTTCATCCACGTGACCTGCATAATAAAGTTTAGTACATTAATATAAAATATTATGTGTTAAGCTTGTAATTTTAATAGTAAGGAAAATTTTGTTGAAAGGAAACTTCTAGTTATCATAGTTCAAAGTCCTTGAGGTTTCATGATCAGAAACACCTAGATATATCATTAATCCAACCGACAATCGAAATTATGACATTTATTCCTAGCAACTATTATTTATTACTAGCTGATCCGCGCGTCTTCGCTCCCGTAGCATAATGTTATATATATATATATATATATATATATATATAACCTCGTGGATAATGTAGCTTTCAAATGGTGAAAAAATATTTAAAATCGGCCCAGCAGTTTTCGAACCTATTCATTACAAATAAACAAACAAAGTTTTCCTCTTTATAATATTAGTGTAGATTATCACACCTAGCAGTCCAATTCAACATCCCACATTAACATATAAATATTTTAACTTTAACAAGCAACAAAACCTTACCAAGGACAGCAGGTGTAAAGCCCAGCTCCAGGTCTCCATGCAGAATGCAATTCTTAGTAGTTCCGATGTACACCTGAGAGCCGCGCCCTTCCGCGATCACACGCACTCCACCGTAATGACCTTCAATCTGATGAAAATAAAAAAAAAATATAAACTTATATTTCAATATTTTAACGTGAATACATCTTTAAAAGAAGTAATGCAAAAAACTTAATGATAACAAAATGGGCAGCAACATGTTGTAGCTCTATATCATCCCCACCAGAAAATTCATTGGATGAATGAAATCAAATCAAATTATTTGCCAGAATGTGGTTGTACAAGATGTTATATAATATTAAGGATCTACACAATCGCCAAATATTGGCATGCAAATCAAAGAATTTGATACGATAGGTAAGGACTTGAAATGTCACGCGCGGGGGAGTAACACAGAGCCGCCATTTGGACCGCCATTTTTTTTTTAATTTAGGACATTTTTCGGTTTACATTTCATAATTGGAGTAAAGTATAAGATTAAGTGGTTTTTTTGTTTGAGCATGTCAGTCTTAGCCCAGTCAGCTGGTTTCAGTGTTTCAAATCAATTCGGAAAGCACCAAATTTTCTTTTGAATTTTTACTTATTGTATTAGTCCTTTTAGGCTACACTACGCAATTTTAAAAGTTACTAACACTTAACAATATATTTCAAAGTTAATTAACAAATTAACAATATTGATATTGCTCTTTTACTTATAACTTATTATTTCAGAAAAATAAAACTACCCTCACTTACCACATTCTCAGTACCAGTAGCCTGCAACTCAGCGTCGAACACCACGACCCTCCCGTCCTTGCCCCCACCACTGAGCACCGCGCCCTCCTTCAGCACGCACACGCTGAACACTGCCCCAGAATGTACCCCACGGACCAGCTTACTGATGGTGTTGGTGCCTCTGCCCCATACTATGAGGTTGCCGTTACTGTCTCCGGATATTACGTCACCTGAGAGAAATAGAAAAAAATGGTCAATTTTAAAAACAATTTAGATTCATATTTATTTATGCACGGTGTTCACGTTTGTTATGCGATAGAATTACTTGGAATTACTACACAAATTTCTCTTGAGGATTTTTTTCAGTTCTAAACTGTTAGTATCTGTGAATGTTTATATAGCAACCCAGTCTTTTGAACAGTAAATTATACTCTGTGGTACAATGTCTGTACTCTGTGTTTTGCGACTATCGTACAATGTAATCTTGTAATGTTATCCGATTAAAAAAGATAAATATATTATCAAACACAACATTGCGTATCTTTAAAAACCTTAACATAAACGACCTATTACAACCTAAGTGTTTAAATTTTATGGTACGATATCAGAATATGTGAAGAGAGGTGTAGCTAAGCTCTTACATTTTTATTTAGCTCTTGAATAAAGATATTATCGGTGACGTATTTCGGTTTATCCCTGATCTCAAAAATCCTCTTGAGTAATACATTGGATGCGACCAAAGTCCAGAGCGCGAAATAACCCTAGCTACATGTGATAATTTGGTCCCTAAATAAATCCTTTAAGATTTACTCACCATTATGATTAAACGCAAGGCAAGTGACGTATTTCGGTTTATCCCGTGTCTCAAAGATGCCCATCCTCTTGAACAGCACGTTGGATGCGTCCAAGGTCCAGAACGCGATGTGTCCCTTGCCACACGTGACTATTTGGTTTCTGTCTAATGGGTGGAATTCTGCAGCCACCACTGTGTCTACTGAACACTGGAATTAGAAAGTATTATGAAGTATATCCAAATCTAAAAGTCTTCTAATGGGTGTAGTGATGGAAATTGGTTAGTTTTTAAATTAAAGTGGACTGAATTTGGTTATTAAAACTAACTAGACTCGGAACTATAAAAAATATGGAAGAATTCTTTCCTTCTCTATTTATAAAAATGATTAAGAATAAATATTTTAAAATTGGTTTTTCAATGCTGGTTCGATCTGTGCCAAACATGAAGAATTTCAAGTCGCCTTGGAAAGCCATAATCCTGATGTCATGGCAATAAACAAAACCTGGTTGCGTGTCGGTGAGGACGGCCGAGCGTCACGGATGTCAGGATATACTTTTCATTATATACCGCGCCCCACGCGAGTTCGTTCACGCGGCGGAGGTGTCGGATTTTTATTCGGCGCGGTTTGCCATTTCATCTTCGCATACACCCAACTTCCGTAATCGAGCAAATGTGGTTGTCAATCAATATCAACTCTAATAAAATATTGGTAGCGACTGCGTATCGCCCGCCATGGCAAAATGTTGATGTCTTCCTTGATGCCCTAACTGAATCTATATCTTATTTTTCTGAATTCGAAGACTTCAATATTAACGTAAATAAAAAGCTTGAAACTATGACCACTAAATTAAATCAATTTTTAATTAAATACACAAAGAAATAAAATAAAAACAATAGGCGGCCTTATCGCTATTAAGCGATTTCTTCAAGGCAACCCCAAAGATATTACACGTTATTTCAGTTCAGGATTCTGGATCAGACCAATTATTTACAGTTTAATTGTTAAGTAAGATACATACTTCAGCTTCAAGGACGCAGGATCACCGAGTATACTTAAACACCTAAAGTATGGATTCCTCACCTTAGTCTCAGCCAGGCACGGTCGGTCCGGTCTCTGCCAGTCCCACACGCTGATGGTGTGGTCGGGCCCGTCGTCCACGGCGGCCAGCAGCGCGCCGCCGTCCGCTCGCGAGAACGTCACGCAGGACACTGCGCGCTCCATGTGACCCGCACCCAGCACGGCCAGCGTGGCTAGCGACACTGAGTTCCATACTCGGATGTGCGGCTACAAGGGTAAGAAAATTTTTTTTTTCGTAAAAAAGCTACTCCGTTCTTATTGATTATATGCTAACATTATCCATGTATTTATTTATTCATTTATTCAGGTCATCTGGTACTCCAACCGTGGCAAAAGAGGGGCTACTGAAAATCAGCACTTCAGCATATGCTGAGTGGCCACTTATATATTTTATCTAAATACTTTAATTTTATTCTTTTGTATTGTCACGGTGTTTGTTTTGAGGAGTTGAATAAATTATTTTTGTCTTGTCTTGTCTTTATCTTAAATTCATACAGAATTATTCAAAAGCACTTCAATAAGATAGATTAGCCAAGTCTGCAGGCCCATGTCGGGTTGTTTAAAAGAAGCATCAGACAAGTTTTCAGCTTGCCTCAAACACCTCCCCAAAAATAGTCCTATCTCTCGGAAAACTAATCCCATTCTTTCTGCTGTTCATTCCTGTCTGCTACACATTAAAAATTTAAATAATTAAATTTTCAGTCATCCATCATCCATTTGAACAGGGGAACATTTGAGGTTAGAGAACATTTATTTTAAAAATTTTTGCAATTCACTTAGTCTAAAAAACACTTAAACACAATCACAATCTACTCACCCTGGCATCCAACCTATCATGTCCCGCACATTGTCCACTAGCTATAATCAGCTTATTGGGGTGTATAGCGATGCACTTCACGTCATCAGTATGCCCTGTGTAGTGTCTCTGGCACTGTTCCTCCACGTTGAATAACACCACTACCGCTGCCACGAAGTAGACGATCTCTCCTGTTGGCAGGAGGTACAGGTTGCTGCGGCAGTCTTTGCCTCTGAAAATATTAAGAATCAAATATAAGAAAATAGTAAGTAGATTAGTCTTAAAGTAATAAACCATTAATGAATTTCTTGAGCCGGCAAAGCACCTGTGATACCCTCGGTGTTTCAGGTGTTCATGGGCGGCGGTGATCACTTAACATCAGGTGACCCACTTGCTCCTTAGCCTGCTCTGCCATAAAAAAATATAATATTGGTGATTACGCTGTGATGTACTAGCCGCGCCCCGAGGTTTCATCCGCGTAACTTCTGATCTTATATGTTATTCTGAACCCTTAAATGTATACCAAGTTTCATTATCATCGGTTCAGTAGTTTTTGAAACAGTAACAAACACATATACATACATCTTTACAAACTTTCGCATTTATAATAAGTAGGATTGTTGACGATCATTATGACAGCTAATACAATTTTATTAAAATTTTGACATGAACATTTTTAATGGCTTACCTAAGGAAAGCTAAACAATAACTGATACGCTTTAAAGCTCATAATCAAAAAAGGAGTTTAATAAAAGTTAGAATACATGTATTGAAATATGGAAAAGGTAATTAATGTTTAAAATATTTCTATTCTATGTCAGTTTTTATATATTATATGTCAGTTTTTTCAGTCTAAATATTTAATATTGTGCAATTTAGAGGAATTCTTAAATAAGGTTTTTTTATTAATTCCTTTCATAATTGCCATTTTTGTTGAGTTAACCTCCCTTTTAGAAGTTTTAAACATTCTCCTTCCATTTAAAATCCAATCAAAGTTAATCAAGTAAAAACCAATGACTGTAGTCACTTAATGAGACCGGGATCATTAAAATTATCTGTTAATACTCTAACCAGAGCTATCCATTAGAGCGAAACGGTGGCCTTGCTTTTGTGTTCGACGGAAATTACGTTTTTTAGTCCACTAATGAATAATATTACCAATACTCCTTTTACAACGTCAGAGATGCTATATTAGACACTAAATAAAACTGTTCCCTTCTCATGGTTAGTGTATTATACCTTTTGGTAAACTATTCGAGCATAGTAACAGCCTAAAGCTAACGTACAATACTGAACCGATTCTATAGCGACACCAATCTTTTATACCATTTGCCATCACTACTTTTTATCATCTACCTTCACAGTAAATATGATTCTTAATGTTGTACTATATTCCGTAGATATAATTATTAATGTTACAATAATACTTGTCACAGAGAGGATTATTTGCATTAATCAATGTCCAGACGATATCTGCTTTTAGTAATTGTATTTTAACTTTTGATGACCCGATTGGCGCATTGGATACAGCAATTGTCTAGTGCGCCGGAGGGTGTGGGTTCGATCCCCACGAGTAGACAATGATAATTGTAATTTTCTACTGTCTGGGTGTTAATTTATCTATAGTATGTATGTATTTATAAAAAAGTATGTTTAAGTGTGTCTATCGGTTATCTAGTAGCTTTGCTTAGTTTGGGACTAGATGGCGTTGTGTTAAATGTCTAATATTTATTTTCTTATACAACAACTGAATTATAATAATATATATTACCTTATATAAAAATTAAAGTTGATCTCAAATTACGCAAAAAGTGACGACATCCGTCTAATTATATGAATCATGTTTTAAATGTGTGTCATTTTCGTAAAGTAGGTTCTTAACTACATGTTTAAATCGGGTTTTACGTTATTTTAAATTACAGTGGTGTCGTTGTTTTGAAACTAGTTGCAATTATTTTACGACTCAAATGAAAATGGCTTCTGAGACAACTATTAGGAGATTGTAAGATGATAAAAATGGCCTTGAAATTGCAGAATGTCATATCTATTTACAAGAATTAACGCATTACGCAAATAACAAATTGATTAGTGCAATGAGAAATATTAGCAGTATTGTTTTATGTGAGAATTATTTTTGTATTTATTCCGTTCACTAATGTTCAAACTAATTACAATTCTACGTCAAGTATCGCGGAAATATTGTTGTTTGAAAATATTGAATCCTTAGAGATGCTTTAAAACTGCGGTTTCTGCTACATGTTAGTAACCTAATTTTGAGAGTTAGATACATTCTTATTTTTTTACCAGTTTAACATTAAAAAATACAAAAATTGGCGGCCTTATCGCTTATGATCTCTTCCAAGCAACCGCCAGGTAAGGATTTCCAAAAAGAGAAAGAAAAGTCGAGATTAAGTGGTGAATAAAAAAAATACAAAAAGGGTGTATCAAAATATAATAATAATACTAATTTTGGTCGTTGTTTAATTTTTACAAGTTTCGTAAAATCGCGAATAACATAATTCGTGTTGTTGGACAAAATAATTGCTATTTGTATTTTACGATCTTCCATTGAACACCTATTTCAGCAAGGTTAATGTCCTTTCCGCCATAAGGAACAAAACAATGTCTGTGACGTTATTGGACAATGTGTAGGCGGTAATCACCAAATTCTCTCAATTGGAAAATTGTACCGTAGTTGACCATTTTCCCTTGTTTCAAAGTTCATTTTATGGAAAATCTACAGCTGAAATTTTTTATATAGGATACAAAGTTAGTCAACAAGAAGCCATTTATAGATTCTCACGCGTTGTGACAAAATATTTAACAAACAAAACAGGCAACAAATGTGAAAAAATCTCGCAAAAGTAAAAAATAAAAGTAAAAATTGACACCAGATTTCTTACAGATCTAAGAGTATATCAGCTCGACCATCGATTAGAGCAAAAAAGCTGTTTCCTAGCTGACGCTTGATGGATATAGGGCTACTGCAAAATAGATCAAGACCTAATTATTTTGCTAGTCTATTAAAGTTAAGTAGTGTATATTGAATAACATTTGTAGGACAATATGACCTTACGTGGACCTTGGTATAGACAATACGGTAACTGCGAGCGAGTTAAGGGTTTGCGTGTCATATGTATTGTAGGGCAAATGTGTCACCTAATGCAAGCAATTAAGTTGTATACAATACATTTGATGTAGTGATATGGTTGATAAAGCGATATGATATGCATCATTATGAAGTATGGGTGTTGTTACCTTGATGTTCTATATTTATATCAATGGTCAATGTATAAAGCTTAAAATTTTTTTTGAGGTCATTTGAAATAACTATACCTCTACTGTATTGTTATATACATATCATAGAGACATTGAGGTTAAACAGCACAAAAATGAGCCGTATGGTTTGCTACGTGATTTCTACGTGGCCTGTTGCATATTCCTCTAAATTTAACCGCGACAAGAAAAAATATATCATTGGTTCTAACTTATTAGTTATTATCTCTTGAGAATTTCTTAAGACACGTATAATGTCAAACCGTTATCCTTATATCTACAAAAGTACATAATAAAATATTATATACTCGTTGTAATGTTTATACCATTCATTGTTTTCATACAATTACTGGTAGTATGTTAATTTTAGATTATCTAGAGACGATCTTTTGCGTAATACAATGGAATATATTAGATTATGTAAGGTTGGATTTCCTTATGAACTTAAAACTTTTGGACTAATACTGTTATAGCAGATATTTTACAAAGAAATGTTTATTGTAATGTTACGTATTATAGTTCGAATTTGACCCTTTCAAAAAGTAAAAAGAAAATCTAACATTTTTAACTTACTACGTACTGATTGTTATTGAAAACTTTTAATGTACATTTGTATAAAATAATTCATTTAATAAATCAATACTCAATCAGAATGCAAAAAATTATATAAGAAATATCAGTAAGGACTATAGCATCTCCATTCTCAAAGTATTTTTTGCAAGTTCAAGAACCTCTCAGGCGCATGTGTGGGCGCGTGCAATGTGTAAAATTTATCAAGCCTGCCGATGTGGGTGCTTCCTATTTATTAATATTATACCATCTATTATTTCTTATTAATGTTTAGATAATTTAATTGCGATGTCTAGATAACTAAAGGTTTCGATGTAGGCGAGGAATTCTAGCGTATATATCACAATATAAAGTTACAAACTTCAAATTGAACTGTATTAATTTATGATTTCTCTGAATATAGCTAGAGACAAAATATTTATTTATAAAAAATAGTCGGCGTTAATCTAGATTTAGTCCCGCTCAGCAACCAGGTCTACAGATATAATAAAAGAAGCATCAGAAAAGTTTTCAGTTTGCATCAAACACCTCCCCAAAAATGGCCCTAGCTCTGGGAATATTAACCTAACACACATATTTAAATTTACATTTCGAATTAAAAATAAGCTGTCAAAATGAAGCTTATCTTAACTTGTGAACTTTAAAACCAATTAATTACTTAAAATGTACGTTATTAATAACTATGAATGAATATTAATTTAACACGATTGAGTTGTAGATAATATCTAAAATAAGTCCCATGTATACAATGTTATGCGACCTTGTTCTGATAAACAAAATCAATAACTGCCTTTATTTACGTGGGCTAGTTTAATATGTATATAAAATATGTAATTATTGTAATGCATGAAAGTAATTTAGTAAATTAACATTTTTTATTACGTAAATTTAATTAAAGCGAGGTCTCTGGAGATGGCTGGTGGTTATAGGTATGTTCGTAATTTTAATGTATGTTTGTCTGTTGTTATTATGATGTTTACTTTAATTTATTTGTAAACTTTAAAATTCAAAATTACGTAGGAGCAACACTTAATAGGAGGTTAGGTGAACGTAATATGAGTATTTTTTACAGCAGGCGAGCGGTCCACCTGCACCTGACTGACCGCAACCCATCAACATCAGTGTCGCAGATGCCTTGCCGGCTTGAAGGAAGGGGAGGGGAGAATTAGGATAAGCACAGGATTAGTGATGGTAAAATGGGAAGGGAGTGTGATGGGAGAGGAATGGGGTGGAAATACAGGCCTCCGGTCCCCCTATTTAATGTTAATTATTTAACAGGCCCAACTCGGACTGAAATTTGGCATGCAGGTAGATGTTATGACGTAGGCATCCGCTAAGCAGGATTTCGATTAAATCCCACGGGAACGGGAAAAACAGATATACGCAGGAGAAACCGTGGGACACAACTAGCATTTTATAAAGCCCATTAAACGAACTCCTTTGAATCTCGTTCGTTTTCATTGATACTTTTCATAAGTTGTTGGATATTTCAAATTCAGATGTTTATTTCAGATAAATCCATATTCCATTCACTTTAGTAAAAATTTAAGTTATCAAAATTTTACATAAAAATAAACAATTAATTCAGATATATTTGCTATCTTACCTGTAGCCATACACCCACTCTAACTTGAGCTTGCTCTGCGGCGGTGGGGCCACCTTGGCTGGGTCCAGGGCATCCTGGTCGCTGGGCCCGTACAGCACCACTGGTCTTCCGCGGAGGTACATCCTCATTGACCCATCTTCTTCATTGTATTGACACGTGTGGGTACTGAAATTATTTTATTGGATTATTATTACATCTTTGGTTAAATGTCCTTTGCCCTTTGATAGTTCGCGAAAGAAAGTACATCTAAACTAATGTTATAAAGAGGAAAACTTTGTTTGTTTGTAATGAATAGACTCAAAAAGTACTGGATTGATTTTAAAAATACTTTTACTATTGAGAAGCTACATCATCCACAAGTAACGTAGGCTATATTTTATAGGCTGTATATATAACATTATGCCGCGGGAGCGAAGTTGCGCGGATCAGGTATTTTATGATAAAAATGTCAATATATATTTTTTTTTTATTTAATTATTTCTTTATATTCGAATACTTTTAAAATAAAATTACCCAAGAATGCGAGTCCAAACAAATACTTCTTTCTATACGCTAACAAAAAAAAAAACAACATTAGATTCAAATTTAATTAATTCATTATTTTATATGGCAGTCTATTC